>JAUYWG010000044.1:11980908-12003986 GCA_034779775.1 Enteromius afrohamiltoni
AAGAAAAAGTAAACACTAAATATAAATACTTAAGCTAATAAATGTGACATCACAACTTTTGAACACAGAATGGCTTCTGCATTTACATATACGGTGCATAACTGCGTTTACAAAATGCTAACAGGTTATGTAATAAAAAAAATTATAAAAAAAAAAAAGATAAAGAGATCAAACAATGCTGATTGAACTGTTCTGACACAATTTGCACCCTGGATAAACGAACATTTACCAAACCACAATCGTTACGACACAGTCTGATCTGTTCAGTTCCTTCCTTGTTCTGAGTCTTGAATTACACGCACACACTGTCTGAAAAAGTTCAACAATGACCTAATCGCACCGCACGAACAATGCATCTGTGTCAGTAGTCTATGATACACTAAATCTTCCTGTCTGCTTAACTTAGATGGCTTAATTGCAAATCAAGGATTTGGCGCGGCGTCAAGATCCACTATCACACAGCAACAATCAGACAAAGGCGCGAGAGCAATATCGTTGCGGGAGGTTGCGATAGCGCAGAAACTTCACACTGTGGCATGCGGTACCCAATCAAGACCACCGCGTTCACAGAGCTTTATAATGTGAGAGCCCACTGTTGCAAACCCCTGGGAACACGCGCAAGCGCACGCAGGACGCACAATCTGTGAATAACAAGGGACCGTGGGGTTGAGTCTCATTAGATATGGACAAACTACAGACCAGACTTCATTTCCATCCAATTAAGAGACACTCAAAGCATTATGGGGGCTTGCTGATTATGATGCAGTACATTTGGGTCGTCTCAGCGCAACAATGTCCCAGTTGTTGACAGAAGAACACTCCCTTTCATAGCAGCTGGGGAGGGCAGGAGTTTTTTGAGGCGGTTTAACAGACTGTACACGCATTACCAATTCCAACTTGTTTTGTAGGCTGGACACCAGGAGCGTCCGACTGCTTAAAAATGCTTCCTAGACAGCCTGATTCTCACCGATGTCTGTCAGGCCTGACTCGTGTTGACATTCGAGCGACCGTGCACTTCTCCACATGTTGAAAGCGAAATTGTTTGAAGGCTTCTCAGAGTCACACAACTGGGATTACGACTGACACGCTCTATTCTCATTAGGATAGTATCTTTTTAAGAAACTCCGTTCTCACAGATCAGCGTTATCTCGCGTCAGAGCCGACCGGTCGGTCCACAGGGCTGCCGATATCAGCCGCTCCTACGGCTGTAATGAATCCAGGACCGGTTCACCATCTTACACGCCATGTTTGCTATCAACAGAGCTCTCAAGGGCTTACTGCGCAGTTCATTAAAGCTGAGGAACAAGAACTAGCCCAGAGCTTATTCTCTCTTTCTTTCTCCTCTCGTTTCTTTCATTCGTTCTTTCTTTAAACCACCATCGTTCCGCCTTTGATTTATTATGCAACGAGATCAGCAATTTACTTCAGAGTCTTTCAGTCAGCACTGGAAGAACCGCGATCTGAAGGGGTCTGGGAGCACAAGTTGGTACTGCTAGTCACAGTCGCACTTTTAAAAGGAAAAATCATCGATTTGTTATCGAGATAAGCGCAGCATGCCTTTACCTCAGAAACGTTTAGGCTTCCCCAAGCCAATACATACATCTCTGCCTCCTCCACCACTGATAACAACATTCCTCAGATGCTGTACGGGTTTAGACAAACTAATTAAAGCAATTATATCTCCGGTTGGGAGTGGAGGCAACGTCTGGGGAGTGGATGTCTAGTTGGGAGGGACGAGAACTGTTTCTCAAATACTTTGACCGGCCCGAGACTGGATGACAAAAGACGCGCGGAGATCATCTTGTCTTTCTGGATAGCAGCCGAGTTAATGTTACAGCCTTGAGTAAAGAAAAAAACAATTACCGCCTCCACAAAAGTACACGTCAGACCCTGTACAGCATGAAATGGCTATGAAACTTAATAAAATTAATGGACAACAAGTTTATCTAGAATTTTCGTTTTGCTTAGTTATAATTATACACACACGCAACATACACAACTAATCAATTATAATGACTGACGGGCACGAAAGGCTACAAATAAATAAAGATACGTTGGTACTTTTATTAGCTATAGCCAAAAGTTACTACTTTATATAGTAGTAAGTGTTAAAAAGCCAAACAGAGCTAACTACAGATAACTTATTTGCAGTGTGTGACAGTACCTACTTATGGCCACCTATTTCAGTCCTGGATGGAAATGGTCATATATGGTGGAGCCCTGGGGCCAGTTGCAGAAACTTATTAAAAATATTTTTCCAGTCATTTCCACTTAAAAACATCTTAACAGAAAACTGATTTCTTAGTTTTTCCATGTTCTGAGTGAGCGATACGGTTTCAAATCATGAAACAGGTGTGTGTTGCCTGCCTTTAATAATGCGTATCTTCGGCAGAGTTTGTGCAGGCTGCAATGTTAACAATATTACTTTTTGTCTAAGAAATGTGGGACGTTTTTGCCTCATAGAAATGCTTGGAAATCTGTGACAGTACCTACTTATGGCCACCTATTTTAGTCCTGGATGGAAATTGTCATATATGGTGGCGCCCTAGACTCATGGTCTGCTTAAAATAAATAAGTATGTGTGTGACTGTAAATGTATTGATTACCTTTGGGGCATGAGAGTTAAAAACTGGACTCACTCTGCAGACTGGCTTAACTTTATTTCTTTTTAGAATACTGGAATTTTTCCTCAACAAAATAAATATCCTAACATAAATGCTATGGAAACTACTATAGCTTAATCAAAATAAATATTATTTGACTATCCTATATTTCTGCCAGAATAACATGATGCAGTTGATATTACTACAGTAAAACACTTTCACTTTTTAGTGGAAGTGGATGAACAGCACAATTCAAATGAGTAGCGCTGTTTTGTTACACTTTTGGGGCATAGATATTATATTGAATATAACAGTAGATTATTGTGTAGAAATTTTGGTCTATCGTCAGATTTGTCTCTATTGTGGTTACACATTCACGTAGTGTTGTTGCCGTGTGCTACTGTATGTGGTCACAGTGAAAGCACATTGGAAACAATTTATTGTATCCGGGCAGCTCTTAAAGTGACAGCAGCCTTATTTTAATCAAACATCAAAAGAGAAAACCTTTTAACTTTTTTTTTTTGTTTAAAAACATATTTACTTTGATATAACAATTTATTACTCCTTTTTTAGTGTTTTATCGAAGAAAATTTTACAGCATAATTACCGTTATCATATTACCATCGCCCAGCCCTGGAAGGTGCTTTCAGTTCCTACCGCACACTCTGTTTCTCATAGATTACACTTAACTCAGTCTTATTCTAATCGATAAAAATATTCCACACCCTCAGCTTAAACACAAGCAAGCGAGGTTTGCAAAACGAGCACAAGTGCTGCATTATTTTTCAAGAATTTCATGGCAGACTCTGGCGTCTAACTACCACAAACTCTTCTGCATATTTGCATTTTAATACAAGGTTTGTTTATCCTGGAATCTCTGCTGTAAACTGAATTAATTAGATGTTCAGAATCATAACTGGAAATTAGCATAACGGGGCAGAGAGAAGAAAGAAGGGGGTGTTTGTTCTTCACGAGACAACAAGCGGTTAATTGTTGAGGGCTGGGGGCGTAGATGGTGACCTGAACTAGATACTACAGTGTAGTCCGACTGATTCAGAGCAGCCAAAATGCATTGTTCTGATTCGTTGTTCTCATTCACTCGCATACACAATAAAAACGTGTGTGTGCGCAAGAAGATGACATGACAAAACTAGAACAACTCCATTATAATCTAAACCGTCTACAATGTATTTGTCAGTGAAGAGTCAAGATGCAAGCATGTGACTTAGAATCAACGACACAGTCTATGTTGTGACCGCAGCTGCGTACACTGCAATAATCCGGCTTTGAATCAACTAAACTTAGGGCACTGTTATATGTTGTGCTTTCCCCAAAATTATTCACAAATCTTTTTTTATTTTTTTGACATTTAATTTTTTAGGATTCATTTATTCCCATTTTAGTTTATAAATATAATATACATTTATTTATTCATCCAAAATTTGACTAGTTGCTGTATATTGTTATACAGCAAGTTATTTTAATAACTGAAGTCTGCGATGCTTTCCATGTTCTTTATTGCAAAAACCATAGGACCATTCTCTACAATGCACATGTGTGTGTGTGAGACTGTATTAAGAACAAGTGCCTAAATTAAAAAAAAGCACTACCTACAATGCAAGTGTGCAATTCAAGCCCATGACTTGGAAATAATGTACCTATCAACACTGCAACGTAAAATAAAAATAATTCCAAGTGTGCAACTTTTAAAAACCAGAGTTTAAAAACCTCTGACCTGCTATTGCACAACTTTAAATTCAAGTTTACACTTTGACATGCAACTTTAAATCCATAAATTTCCAAATTCCCCCCCCCCAAAAAACAATAAAGCTTTGTTATTGTGTAGTTGTAAATATGTCACCTGCTTTCAGCATAAGCAGGGTCTAAGACCTCCTCAAAAGACGCCTCATGGACAATGTAATAGTGATGACATTTCAAGTAATTCCAATGCAATTTTTTTATGACAAAAAAGTGTGTGGGGATGAAAACAACAAGACAACAAGGGTTGTTTTGAGAGAATGTTTTTCATTGTTGATCTGTCAGCATGTAGACACAGAGCTGCAAAAACACAAAAGATGGTGACAGGGCAAGTGGATCAAAAACATATATCAGTTTACCAGTTTAAACATTACTTTAATCTTTCCATATTCCTCAACTGTTTCACCTATAAACAGCTCAACCGGTATTTTATGTCAACTGATCGAATCTACTCTTCATGTTTTTGGTTGGGGTTAAGCTCCCTGCGTATTAGCATGCAACCTTCAGCACCTCACCTGCTGATTAGGCAGCTCTTGTATCTTTCACTCGCATTACAGCAGAAAGACAGGTAAACAACTTTATGCAAGTTAAGTGGGAAGAGACGCTGTTCCGCTCCAGGAGTGAGGGCCAGTCATTCCAGACGTCACGCACTGTTGCGTTAAAACATAATAAAATCAAATTCAGCACAATGTGTATGAGAGCGGTAACATTCATAATATTCCCTAACCAAAAACAAACCCCAATTCAATTTAATTGCCTCGGTGGCTTAAAGCAATAGCTCCTCATGTATTTTCAAACCTGTACGATTTTCTTTCTTCCATGGAACACAAAAAGAGAAGTTTGAAGAATGTCCAAGCTGTTGTTTTATATAGAGACCAGGGGCTATCAAGATCTAAACCAAAAAAAATCTATTTCTACATTTAGATTGCCTTTGCTGGAAATTAGTGATTTTCATCTATAAGCTTTTTTTTATTTAGATAGTTATGTATAAATTGAATATTGGCTCAATATTGTTTTATTACGGAGCCCCTTAAGAGACAAAATTCTGGGTGAGTGGAAAAAATTTAGGTTTTGAGAATTATTTCCCCTTGTAAAGATATTTGCTTTCCCTCACAAAACTTTTAGTCTCACATGTATCAAGAAGTCACGTGTCGCAAGAGAATGGGGCTCCGTAGCTTATAGGTATCAACTAGAATTTAAAATCTGTGCGTCACCAATTTTTTTTTTTTTTAAGTGAATGCATAATATTAAACTGCATGTGATTACAAATTATAATGTCAATGATGACATCAAATGAAATGGTTCTCATACGTTTTCTTTTATGGATGATATCAATTCGGCCCTTACTACATACAGCTCACTGTAAAAGAGAAGAAGAACAGCATGAACATTATGTTAAATATCTCCTTTTCTGTTCCAGTAAAAAAACAAAATTAGCGTCTAAAAATAAAAAGAATTTCCTTGTATAAAAATCACACACAAGTGCAAATATTCAAGTAACTCCACAAGTCACTATATTCTCAAGCTCTGCTGAGTATGTAGTATAGCGCTCCCAGTAGTAGTGTGTACTCAGCAGGCCAGCAAAGATGTAAGGCAGTGTGTGAGGTAAACAGTAATCTGGCTGCTATTGTGTTGGCACTGGCGTGTGTGTATGTGTGTGTACTGGCTTTCTGCCATCGCCGGCTGTGACCTTAGAGAAGGTGCAGAAATACGACTGACCTTCAGCACGCCTCAGTCAATCAACCCTCATCTGAAACGCTACACAAGTCCGACCTTCATACATCAACACAAACACTAAGTCTCTAACAGCATTAGATAAGGCAACAAAGAACTCATCCTTCTAATTCGCGAGGCAAACATTTCCAAATGCTTTTAACGCCTCAAAAGTCAAAGTTAGGTGTCCATTTAGAGGGAATTTGTTCCAGAAGTCTCATTTATTTTCATACAAGTGTGTCGATGTAGCATTATTAGCAACCACAAGAAGTGACACATAACTGCTCACAAAAGTATAGTAAAGGAAGGGATTAAAAATGTGTCAGCAGAAATGTTCCCGAGCCCGGAGTGGAAAAGCTAAACTCAAACACTGACTCAGCAAAAAAACGAGCTGCTAACTTTAGTTCAGCGAGTCGCCAACCCCCCCTCGAGCTCCATCCCCACGTCTCCGCGCTGCCATAATATTCAGAACATTATTTTGATTGTGAATTTCCTTCCAATGCACATCTGCTGAGCTGCCCTGAACTCAGAATATGCTTACGTGCCATGTCTAAATACAAAACACAGTCAAAGGAATATGCAATATCGACATAATGGGAGGCTGCTTGGGGAACCAAACTTACACAAACCATGAAAACAGACACGAAAGCAGCTGGAAAAAAACATGACGAGGATAAATTGGTGGTGAGCACTATTTTAGGGGCTTTTTGCTGTTGTTATTGATAGAACAGATGAAAGATCACAGGAAACGATTCGACTCGGGCCGCTCGCACATAAACACAACTGTACGAAAATGTTGGAACATGTGCGCCGCGCATCAGGCCAACTGTTAAAGAGCACTTTTGATAAATTGCACTTTAGAAATGTCAAGAGTATAGTAGGGAGCCTAAAAATGGGGTGTGAAAGAAAGTGTTGGAAGGAAAATTTGGATTTTGGATTTTCACGCAAAAAAAATGCCATTCTACACCTGAGAAACGTTGTGTTCGCATGCAAACTTATTTAGTTCTAGTTTCTCAAAGAACACAAAACATGCACATTTTTTTTTATATTCAACTTCCTCCAATCTTATTTTTATTCCATTACACCGAGAGGCTCTACAGAAAAGTACCACATATATTTGCAAAAATCAATACATTTCAGCAATATGGCTAAATTTAGTTTGTAGCATTTTATTACATTTTTATTATTAACGTATTCTTTCTATTACTGAATATTTACTTAAATATCGTTGAATAACGTGTTTAAATTGTGTTTAATTAAAATGATCTGAAGATCACATTCTATTGTTTTATTTTAATTCGCTAACAAGTCAATTTATTGAATTATCTTAAATTTATACGTAAAAAAATATGAGTGAACACTTAGAAAAAGACACCCTGAATCTCAATCACCCCAAGATTTGTGAAACTAGTATGAACAATTGGTTTTGTTTTGACTGTGATATTGGTACTGACTACTGAAAATCTTGCGATTTATGACAACCCCCTTAATACAGAACACTTTCACAAAATCGCATTACCGCCTTTGTCGAATTGTGGCAAATACATGTTTATCGATGCATACTATATCTCGATGGATGCTCCAGAGGCATTGATACAAAAAGCCTCTCGTCTTTTTTGGTCTTTGTCTGCGAGACACAGAAGAACACCTCAGCCCTCATTACCTCAATAATGCATGAAATGCGCTGCAGCCCGCAGACTGAGCTCTCCGAACGCTTTAAGTATTTATCGTGAACAGAACGCTATCAGAGGCGTTTCTAAATGGGCCTTCCCTGCCAGCTCTTTTTCGATTATGTTTGAGGGGACGACTGACCACCTCGACGTCTCTGTTTTTGTTGAGGCACAGACAAGAACCTGCTGTGCACCTGCCTGGCTGTGTGTCTATATCCTAGCGACAGAGCTGCAAGAACAATTAAGCCCATCGACGCTAAATTAATCTGAGCATGGCTGATAATCTCTGTGACCTATGAAGAGTTATTACCAGCACGACTAGCACAAAACAAGCAACCTTATCCAGGATGTAGAGGGCTAGCGGTCGAACCAAATTAGCTGAAATAATAGTGTTTTTATAATGAAGCCATGCAATGAAAGTCAATGGGTTCCAATGTAGTTTTGGATCCCAACATCATTTGAAATACCTTCATTTGTGTCCCACAGATGAAAGTCAGTCATACAAGTCTGAAACAGACATGAGGGCGAGTTCTCAAGGGTCAAACCTCTCGACGCTTCCCCTTCTAGCACAAATGTTAAAGGAGGGGAGGAGATGTAGATGAGGAAAGAGCTGTGGAAATCCATCCATGCTTGTTTTCTTAAATTTGTTTTCCATTTCAAAGGCCCGTTTGCAATTTCAGCAACCCTCTCGTCTCAATAACATCGGCCTGAATGGGATACAGGGAGCACAAGAGAGCAAGAAAAGGAAAGAAATAAAGAGGCAGAGAGCAGAAGAGAGGGGTCCCCCTCTGTGTTGGCCAGCTTCCAGTGAAAGCTGTTCAGAACATGGGAAACATGGTGTCGCAGCGCAGTCCAATCAGCTCGTCTGGCCTGCGGTTTTCCCAGCGAGTACCGTCATGAGCGCTCCTCTCCTTCTACGGGTCCGCTTTCACTAGCATGCCTCCGGGAACAACAAACTCACGCTGCCAAAGCACGACCACACACGCGCACACATACACACACACACAATGGCAGATGCAAACGCATACACGCTCAAGTGAATGCACAAGTACTACCCCCTACTTTTTCTTAGGCCCAACTTTGCCAAAAATGTCAGTTGGATTAGTCAGCAAAGCAGTGCATAATGACTGGCGTACATGACGTCGCCAGAGGTACGAAGACGCTGAAGGCTAAATCACAACTGAAACACAACAACAGTCGCATGTAAGATCCAAAAACATACTTTGTACTGTATTGTTTTTTTACTTATGTCTATATAAATTCATTTAAATATTTTATATTTATTTTTCACATTTAAATTTGATAGTATTTATTATGTATTCATATATATTTTTACAGCCAGGCCTACATTTAAATATCAATTTAACAATGTGTCACCAAATAACATCGTAAACTAAAGGGTTTCTTTTGGTAACACTTTACAATAAAGAGTCATTTGTTCACATTAGTTCATGTATTTGGTCAAATGTTTTTGTACAGCTAAATTTAAACAATTTACCAATTAAACATGCATCACCAAACAACATCCAAGACACGCAAGCATTAAAAAAATCTAACACTGAGATAAAAGAAGGTGTTAGACAAGCATCTCAAGTCTCATTTGGAAAGTCATTTGATTTGAATCGTTCACATTTATCTCAAATTATCATGCAATATGGTGGTTTAAAGGCCAAAAAAAATAACTTTTACCCGTATTGGGCTTGTGGAGTATGAATTTTGAACCTTGGGCACATGACTGTGCGTTCCTCAATACAAGCAACATTCCAATGCTTCTGAACTTGTTTGAACTTCCTGGATATGAGAGATCACTGTCAGACGTTTCTGGAGGGATCCTCTAATTTGGAATTAGCATGAGATCAGTAGATTACATCTCGGAGCTACCAGCAGTGCAAATAGAGCAGAACATACTTCCCAGAGACTTGGATCGGTGACTTAGACGGCAACAGAAGTTACAGACCGAGCAAACGTGAGGCAAAACACGATGCTGCTGCTCATCGAGTCACCGACTCTCAATCCCCCCTCCCCTATCTCTGGCCTCGGATGCAGGTCGCGTAAATCCATAACAATACGCACATTCCAGCGTGACAGATAATGCATCTCTCCATAATGGAGGTCTTGGATGCATTTGGAACGAGTATCTGTGTGTTTAACTGAGATAATACCTCAGTGTAAGTGAAAGTCCTGGATTAAAAGCGAATATAAGCCACCTGATTGCTCGCAAAGATAAAGCAGACCTCTAAATGAGGGATTGAGATGTTTTAGGTGGGCTGAGGTCTGAAATCATACCATCAGCACTGGATGTTCCGTTTCATTTAGATCAGATTTTTTTTCCCTTATTTTTCTTTCGATTACCAATTCGTCTACACTGTTCTTATAAACAATGCAAAAATAAGACAAAACAATATTCTACTCATACATAGTATATGTAGACACACACACAGCCTATATATATATATATATATATATATATATATATATGTTTTTTTTCCCTTCCATCAATTGTGTGTTAAACGTTTATAAAGTATATACGTCAAAAACACACAAAATATATAAAACATTGTCGTGCTGTAACTCACCTGTAAAACAAAGAACAATTTACACAGATGTGATTCAACTTATTTAAGAACTCTTATAAAAAGTTAAAATTATGGAAGACCGCAGGCACAGAGGCCTTTTCAGTATGTCGATATTTATAGTGATTTGTTTCTGTGCGGAGAGGTTCAAGTCTGTTTAATTATGCTGTAACTCCCAGGACGCACAGCGGTCTTTTTAAAAGCAAGTTGTTTGAAATATTCTCTGGCTGATGGCCAAGGAAGCCATCAGTGTCAGATGTACATATCGGCCTGCCAAGAGAAATAGCCTAGTCGAACTGAAGGCAAACACCTCAAACAATCCCACACAGAGACTGATGACTATAACGCTGGCCATCATCTGTTTTCTCTCGTCTTTTTTTAACTTGCACAGTCACTGGGTAATTTTGGGAAATCATAGGCAAGTGTGATTTGCCAAATTCTGTTGATTTAAGGGGCGAGAAGAACAACAATAAAAGGTCTTGAAAAATCCCCTTTGACCACCAAAGGACGAAAATGTTGGGAGTAGCACAATAACACGGTAAAATGTGATCACGTCGATATAGGCCAGGTGTGACGTTCTCATAAATAAGCAAAAAGCCTCCTCGGCTAGCCTGCTATTTTCATTCCCTCTCGCTGAAATTCACCTGATATATTCGGCCCTCTGATCTCTGCGGATCTGTCTCTGATATCCCACGGGAACGAGGAGAGCACATCCTCTGCCCGGCTGCTGTTAGGACTAATAACAACACCAACATCCCGCCAATCTCTCCTCACTGCAAGCTAGGCCAGCCAGCCAGGGGCCAACACACACATGTACATACACACACATCTGACCAAGTACAGTCCATTTTCAGACACTTCCTGCTAAAAATAATTACCCTCCTGGAGACAGAACCTCGCTGGAGGCTGCACAGACATTTTGTATAAAGAGAGAGAACAAGGGGATGAGGAAGTGCTGGAATTAAAGGGGCAGTGTGTGTGTTGCCTCGTCTCCTTAGACTCCTTAGAAATGCAACGATCCCGGGATCATTCCCATAGCGCCTGGAAAGCAGAGTAATGGTTTACCTTTCCTTAAAGAAAACATTACAGGTAACTGAGAGGTTACACTGGATATGAATGGAGACTTAAATTTGAGAGTTTTTGGAAAATTTTAAGAAAAGCTTGATACAAACTAACAATGCCTCAGCAGCTAAACCAGCAGGTCAAAGGTGAACAGTTTCTAAAGTTACTAAAACTTGAAGTTACACAAAACTGAAGTTTTGTGATTGCTCTTTAGGTCACACCTAGAAAAATGAGAAAGATAGGTGGATATTTTAATAAAAATTAACACATTTAATATAACTAGGTTTGTTCTCTACGTGTTTACAGACATCACCACATGCAAATATTTTAGTAAAAAAATGTGTAGGTAAATATTACAGCTATTAAAAAAAAGGTTTTTTTTAATAAGGGGATATAATTACTTTTTAATGGAATTTTGCTATATTTTACATTAATATTTTACTTTAAGCTGGCAACATTGATTGTTTGGTTAAATCCAACTACTACTGGCTGAAAAAAAAACATATATATATATATAAAAAACTACTGAGAACTACTGAATATCATTATCATCCAGATAAATGATCATGGCCTACATCTGAAGAGGTTTTGCCATATGTACGATCAGAGATAACAGTAGCGTTCATATCCCGACAAACAACTAAATTTGGAGGTTTAACCCTTCCCCAGACCCCCTTGTCTGTAACGATATGCAAGCACGAGTCATCGGCAGAACAAATCAGCAGAGCAGTCCCGGGGTCACTGTTTCTCCACCCCCCCAACATGGAAATCCATGTCAGTCTCCCTCCCCATGGGCACCATTTGAAAGCTTAATATCGTTTTCCAGCCACTAACGGCATCTGGCTTCCATTTCCACTCCTCCTGGAGGTTTTCAGGTCACTAATAATAACTGTTTCAGGCAAAAGTGAAAGTTCAGCCAAAGTCTAGCTCCAAGCCAGATCAGGGAGCCCTGCTGCTGCTGAGTGTGAGGTGGAGCTGCCCGGTTCCCTAGGCACCATGGGCCCCCGCAGAGGATTTGTTTTGTTTGGGTTTTTAAAGTGCTGAGCCCAGGCTGGCAAGGGACGTCTGGAGTAAAACCCAAAAGTGTGTGTGTGTGCGGGAGAGTGAGAGTAAGACAGAAGGGAAAAAATGCGGACAGGAGGTTAAAGGGTCTCCTGATTATTTCCCATTCTCACAGAGCATTTAACAGCTGGGTGCAAACTCTTCGCCATGGCTACCTGAGACTCTCTGCGAATAGTAATGGAGTGAGACGGACTCGAAGTTCTGAAATGAAATGTCTTTCCCCCTTCACCGATTCAGACCGTTCTGCTGGGTGAAGAGCCGGTCTAAAATAAGTGCTTCCAATACCTCACCAAACTTTGACCGGTCTTCCTGAGACCAGAAAAAAACTGTGAGGAGCGTAATATTTATTTTCTCAGAAACAGATCTAAATTTTTCCAACCAAAAACAGTTCCCTGCTCTGAGCTTTAGAAATACTCTTAGCCTGTTCTGTGCTGGAACAGAAGAGGATCCAGAGAGATCTGGTTTATGTTCCCCTGTTATGAAGATTAACCTTCTTTATGGACACAATTACTCATCCGTACAGGATAAGACCGCGGCTAAATTAGGAGCCACCATCATATCACATAATGTACTGAGCATCTGGGGCTCCTCAAGAATAAAAACTCCTCTAACAGTTTCCAACAAAAACTCAGACTATGCTCATTAGATTATAGAGTTTAAGTGAGTTTGCTTAATTGTGCTTTTGGGGGAAAAAAAAGATTTTTATTTTTGGAAATTCATTTTTTGAAGCAAGGATGCAAATTGTTCAAAAGTGACAGTTAAGACATATAATGTTATAAAAGAATGGAGAAACCTTTACTGAAATTTCCGATTTGTCATTACAGGATTACTTTTTAAAATATTTAAATAGATATGGATATTTTAAACTGTAGTAACATTTTACAATATTTATATTTACAATATATTATGATCAAGTGAATGCTGCCATGGTGAGCATAAGATACCAACTTTTGAACAGTTAATTACAACAAATGGGTCAAGTTCAAAATAGTTTAGACGATATTTAAAATCTTAAGTTTTACTTACAAATGCGTTCACGATAGCTGTCCTAATATAAAGATTACAACACTCTTTGAGAACTTGTGGAAGAACTCATAAAATAATTATAATATATATAAAAAAAAAAACATAAAAAATTTCTAAATTGTAAAATTCACAACTAGAATCATACAAATACATGCTTCTATTGTTTGTTATTGTATTGTTTGTTAGGCTATATTATTAACTTCTTCCTTAAAGGGATAGCTCACCCAAAAATGTAAATTCTGTCATCATTTCCCTCATCACAACCACATGCTGTTCAAAAACCATATGGCTTCTTTCTTAGGCAGAAACACAAAAGAAGATACAACAAACAACACAACATAAGAGTGAGTCCATGACGACAGAATATAACAATAATTACACTAGTTGCAGTTTTTAAATATAGTTTTGCACATGCCTAAACCACAGAAGTCAAATGCCACAAGGCCTCTAAAGCGACTCTACACAGACTACATTTGTACTGTTACTTTGAATATGAATTAAGCAAATGTTCCACAATGAAATGCATGAAGGTTGCTGTGCGTGTGCCCTTCCTTCCAGTTCTTATTGAGGAAGGCTATTTATATCTTTAGGATTACGCACACGGCACAAGGTTAAAAAAAAAATTGGCATTGGGAGTCTGGAGTGTAACTGTGTCTGGGTCTGCTGGTTAATCCATTCATTTAGTCACAAAAACACCTGTTTATGCTCGAGAAAGCTAAGTTAAACAGCAGTCCAGATGTCTCTCGACAGAACTCGCTCAAAGGAAGTCACTGCGCGAGACCGCCGGACAAAAGACTGTGTCACCTTACGACAGATATCCTGATACCGCCGTGGCACTTTCTCAGTTGGCAATCAAACCGAGGCTACAAGCCAACCGGAGAGTCTGAATGTGAAAGGAATGAAAGTGAAGCAGAAACACAGAGTGCAAGAAGAAAAAAAGAGCTTGGGTCGCCCCCCAAAGGGTTGGCATCTTACGTAACCCAACACAAATGTGATTCATCCTTCATCTGAACACACAAGCTGCGAATGCCCTCTCTTCCCGCAAACAGTCTTCAACGTCAACGATTCACAAACCACCGACTGCACACAAAAAAAACTCTCGGTTGCTGTCAGAAATACCAACCGGCAACGCGAAACACAGGCCACAGCTGACCTACTTATTCACACCTGATTATGCTGGCACGCTACACACAATGCAATATGGCGCTACATCCTCTGGCCCATGCCACGGTCAGCAACAACGCAGGGCTGTTTCAGCAGTCTGAGTACATTTACAGCTGACGGCTGCTGATGGAAACTCCGGCTTTTCAATCATCTCTCACAGCGAGTGGTAAGAAAGAGAGAGAGAGAGAGAGAGATAAAGGGAGAAAGAGAGGTGCGCGCCTCCTCCTCGCCTCAGCTGAAATGGACTGTTCATAGCCCCCTAAGAGCTGGGCTTTTATCAAACATGGCATGTGAGTGAGATTCCTGCCTCTCGAGTCTCCCACACATTAACAGTTCCGACTGCGAGTCTTCGCCCGCTGCCGCCGCATGCAATCGATACTCTGATATTTAAAGAGCAAATACAATCTCTATTTTTCAAACAAAATCTCGCCCAGTAAATTATCGAGCCAGGGACGACGTCTGCTGTTTGGGCCGAGATCATGACGAGTTATTTTGTTTTATGATAAATAGCGTTTTGGCTTCACTGCTAGCTAGCATTACTCACAGATTCGAGGTAAAAATGGCAAACTAAAACTTTGTTTACAATATTACTTGGAACTTGTATTTGTAGTCACCGATTACTAGCAGTTTAACATTAGCATTAGCTAGTCAACAAGAAACGGTTTTCGCAACAATTTAAGGAGAACAAGATGCTAATCAATGTAGGATGAGAAAATGTTGTTTAGTGGACGAACGTTGTTATTTTGTAAACAGTCAAATCTGATTTTTTGTTGATTTTAAGAGGCAAAGTCAGCAAAAGAATTGTCTTGTTAAGCACTAGCACCAATAATTTGTGTTTGAATTTAACATTAATAAGTGTTCACAAACGTTTGTTTGTGGGATGGAATATAGCTTATATATAGCTTAAAGGGTTTTATTTCAATAGATTTCAAACGAAACAAGCACAGTTTTTGAAAAGACATTTCAAGCTTTCAGCTAATTATTGTAATATTTAGTTTACGAAGACTAACATTTTAACATACTCACGTGACTAGTTCACATTAAAAAATGATTACGTTAATAAACAGAGCTACGTAGCTCACAAAGTTTTCCAATTTGTCCACCGTTTTTTGTTTTTTTTTTAAATATTTGCAGATAAATTCAAACTGAAATTAACCCGAGGGTTGCCGTAAACCGCATATTGACCACCGAAGACAACAGCAGACAACGACGAGATGAAAAAGCTTCAGACACAGGAAGATGCACCTCATTAGTTTTATGCACAGTAAAGTCACAGGCTTTGTCAAGGCCTTTGATCTCCGCGGTTGTGATTTTTTAAACATATCTGCGGCGAATTAGGGTGGCGCGGCGGAGCCTTGAGATGGCAGCAAAGACTGGAAATAAAACATGCTCTTCTCATCACAGAGTTGGTGAATCTTGTCTGAAAACAATGGATCGGGTTGCAGTGCGAAACGTTCAATGACGGGGCAATCATAACAAACGTTAGCGTGATCCAGCTAGGTTTAAAATGGTTGTTTATGACAAAATCTAAACGTACAACCTGCATGAAAGCACAGTAATTTTTGTTTAACGTAGCCATTAAAACTGATAAATCCGAATGACATGAAACAGATAACAGAGCAAGATGACAGTCGTAATGATTCTTGAGTATAAAATCTGTTTTAAGTGACGATATACAAAAAGACCATTTGGACTAAACTTCCCTTTATCTCTCTCTCTCTCTCCTTCGCTCAGGAAAGAGGGCAATCGGAGCAGATCTCTTTCCCATGGCTCTTAATTCAGAACTACTTCCCTCAAACTCTTTCCAGATGTTTCTGAACAGAAGCAAATAAAACGCTGTTCTAACCTTTTTCCACAGTCTATCACGGTAATAACCTGACGCATTGTTTTAACACTATTTTACATAAATATTATTCAGCAGTCCATTTTCTGCTGTTCAGGGCTTTAAGGAGTTTTTGAACGACCACCAGGAAACAATGTTCTAGACCTTTATTTAAAAAACAAGGAACTGTTTTCTAACAAATTTAAACATTTTAATCTGTAAAGTCAAGTCAGCATTAACTGCCATTTCAACCTATTTAACGTTTTTTTGACATTTCCAAATGAAACAAAAAAAAAGTAGTTTTTTATCAATGAGGAAATGATGGAATAAAATGGCTTTAAACATTAAAAGCTGCTCAATGTCAGTAAATATCTGTTTGAATATTTGTTGCATTATCAAATAGACAGTTTGGCCATGGTGATGTCAGTAACAAAGGAAAGTAGTTCCAAATTTACCACATTTTAACCAAAACAAACTTTATTTTAACAATAAAACTAGACACACTCGTCAAGAAAGTACTATGGCGCCGTTAGATTTGCATGACCTAAAAATTACTTCTTAAAAAGTTGCATACAGGGCCATTAAACTTTAGGTTTATCTTGCAGTTTGCTCTTTTTTTTCTCAATTCAGCTCCTGCAAAACAAATCAGAGGCGTTAAATTCCTTCAAACTGAAAGAACTTCCAGAGTGCACAGGCACGCAGACCAAACACGCCATAAAGTACGAACGAAAGGAAGCGAGAAAGAGAGAAAAAGAGAGGAAGAGAGAAGGGGTGGTGGGAGGGGCGAGCGCTCTCATCCCCTCCTCCAACTCGGGCTCTATTTGAAATGGACGGCTAATTATGCTGGTGGCGTCAGAGTTCTGGCTTCCCTGTGTGGGGCGGGAGGGGAGCGGCCCCCCTGTGAAACCCCAGCCCTCAGACACAGCAAAAGGGGGCAGTCAGTGAGGTAATGACCGTGTGTATGAGCGTCTGAGAGAGGGTGACCGAGAGAAAGAGAGAGAGAGAAAAAGAGTGTGCTGGCACATGGCCTCCCCCCCGATTCCCATGGCCACTGAATTCTTCCTGCCATCTTTATCTCCAGCAACCGAGTGCAGGCCGATCAGCAAAGGAAAGAGGGGTCAACACACAAACAACCGACCAGCCTATAAAAAGCACTCACTTAAACCGCTTCATTAACTATTTAGTCACTTCATGTTACATATTCCAGTAAAAAACATCCATTTAAGCACGTATTTATCTAGAAATAGAATTTAAGCACACATAGCTTTATCATATACGCAAGCTAAAATGAGGGCCTTAGGAACGGTTTGATTCCCTCTTCAGACCGAATAAAAATACTTCATCATCAAGTATTTATCACAGAAGAACCGAGTCCCTCTTTAAATGGAGCTATACTCAGGCCACCATTGCTGGCCTACGAAGATCACATGAGACAGCAGACAACTACAAAGAGGGTAAAAAAACACTTCTTATTTTAGATCGCAGCACCTCCTGGAGCAGGTAATTCAAATACTGTGGATTATCAGTGTCTGGGCTGAACTGGTATTAGAACAAAGGTGCTCAAGTACTGGATCTGAAAGAGCTAACCTATTCTTTTCAGCGACAAGCGCTGCTACTGTTTAATAACCAAAGCAAGGCAACAGACTGAATCTCCTGTAACACACAGGAAAGGTAACTGTACTGTGAAACCACTACAGATGGATCTTACACTGCACATGTAACAGCTATTTGTCACCTCTTTACATATATGGGAAGGCTATTAACGTAAATTCACACAATGTGTCTTTCTGTACAATTCGGTCAAATTTAGACAAATTTCATTTCCTTTCACAAGCAGCAAAGGAAACGGTCAAGTGGAACCAGTACAGATGGGCCTAATGCTGCATATCTAACAGTCCTAGTGCTTTTGCAAATATGAAAAAGCTATTAATGTACACAAATCAATCACGGTTTTATTTTACCATACAATTTCACCAAATACAAAGCAACTTTATTGTAAGGTCCAGATCTCACTATTATCTAAGACTTTTGCCTTAAGCTCCCAATTTGCTGTTTATTAATATTAAGGTAGTGGTTAAGTTTAGGTACTAGGTAAGATTAAGAGATCTAAAACATGGTCATGCTGAGTAAGTGATTAACAAACGCTTCGTAAAGGATAACACGCAGCCAACAAGCTAGTAAAAGATGTGCTGCTAAATAGGAATAAATTCCTAAAGTGAAGTGTTATCCCATATCAAAAATGTTTTGTTGTTGCAGAATCCGTCTAAACTATGAAATAATATAAATACAGCAGTCAATTTGAGTGCTTCGCTATATTCTTTATGAGCACAAATTTTCACAAAAGTGTTTTGTTTTGGGGTTTTTTTGTGTGGAAAATTTCAGTCAAATTCAGACCAAATAATATATCTGGAAATATTCTGGTTTCCTCAAAGTGTATGTCAAAAAAGCTCAAAGGGCCTCGCAGAATTTACTATCAGGATAAATTGTGAAATTAGACAAATACAAGAGGCAATTGAAGTGTTTTACTTTGAGGCTAAATTCGGAGAGGCCACATGCAAATATGTGTGTTGTTTTGGGGCCTCATATATAGTTGGCTTGGTTTTGAAGTGGTCAGGATCCAAGTCTGTGTGAATGTGTGGGGTGGGCTCCACAGAGACACTGTTGTTCTATTTATCTTTCATGTCAGCATTAAAACCATGCCTAAAAGTCGTTTATCCGCATTTTCGCAGACACATGGAGACATTCCCGTTCACTTTTTAGGGACTTTCCCCATGCTTTCAAATAAAATCAGGTGTCAGTCAGACAGTTCTTCATAAAATACAGGTGCTCGATTCATTAAATGGTGTTTAATAAATACACTATATCTGCAAGTGATGAACCTCCTAAAAAATATTCAAATGCAAATTTCCTGTACTCGTGCAATAAATTATTAACCAAGATTACAAGTTATCTGTTAATTGTCTATTACAGTAAGAAAAGTGGGTGATGACGGCACATCCAACTATGAGTGTGAAGAGTTTTGGCAGATCTCAAAGATATAACAGCACTATTCATATTATAACCACACAGAGGAACCGAAAACGCAACAGATTACCCTCGCATGGTGTTTAGGTACACAGCGTACCGCAGCCAGCCCATGTGCCCCTCATTAAAGATATCAAACACATTTTAAAGTCATCACAGGGGCCCAGCGCAGGTCCAGACAAGAGACTCTGCTAACATCTTGATGGTGGCAGAACTGCCTGCGTCAATCCCTAATCTCTCCACGTTGACGCACGAAAACTTAGGACCACACACCAAGTGATGTACACTTACACCTCACCTGCATACTCAGAGCCACGTGGTGACAGGAGACGGCAGGTGACACCGGCACACAAAAAGCTGAGGATATCTGAGACTAAAAGGTATGTTTGGAGTCACAGAGAAATTATAATTAAGATGACTTTATTCCACTGTCTGGTGCGGTTTTTGCAGGGGTAATAGGAGACGTCTGATTCACATCGAGGCATCAATTAAGCATAAATCAGTTAATGAGAACAAAAACAAGAAATATACGCATCTCAAAAATTCTGAAAAATAAGATTTGAACAGAAGAGACCCAAAAGTAGAAAACAAGATGATAAATAGCGGCCGTGACATCATCAAAGCCTGAACTCGCTGATGCCAGTTCTTATCAGCCTGGGAGACAGAGAGAGAGAGAAAGAGGGAGGGAGGGAGGGAGGGAGGGAGGGAGGGAGGGCGAGCATTGAAAATTTAGAGTCACCACATCAGAATATGCCCAGCTGTGTGTGTGGTCCCTTTATGTTCAACACTATATGTCTGAACCCTAATTGAATAAACGATTTTCCTAGCACACAACATAATCAAACAGCAAAACATCTGACATGCAAGGAGTCGGGCAATGTTTGACTATTACAGATTAATGTTACACAAAAGCTGAATACCATCCCAAAACATACTGCAACACATGCACATATATAGTATTCCACATTTCGCTTCACTTTACGTCTATATTAGCGTATTTGACAGAAAACAATATTTTGAAATTAACGTTTTCATTAAAAATCGGATGTTATTTTAACGTAGGGAACTTAATCGATCCAATAAGCTCGTTTCGTCATGTTACTATCGAACGATATCGATTTTTGAATAATACGATATCGATTTTCAAATGACTCGGTATGCTTATGAAGATTAATAAATGCTTACTGGTAAGAGGAAATTTAAAGTTCGATCGGAAAATAGGTCAGCGATTTTTTTTCTAGCTAAGCTTTGCGACCTCAGTTCATGAATACATAAACTCTTAATCAATAATTGATACAATCATGGGTCTATTGTTTATGCCTAACCAAACGCGACAAATGCACTTCATGCTCCTACAGCAAGAACACTACAAATAACCAAAGAGCTCTGACTTTGACAACTAATCAATTTAAAAAATAAACAAATACCACAACGTTAAACCAAAACAACTGCAGAGCAAAGACAATCCTTATTACGTTCCCACCTGCGTTTAAACGCTCATCTGTTTCATATTTCTGTAGACCGACTTAAACACAAGTTGTATATGAAGAAAAAACAAGACATAGTGAAATGGCATTAATTTGTTTCAATGAGCCATTTAGTCGGTCTCCGTAACTAAATAACGAAATAAACCGTCTTTTCTAGAGTCTCGCGTCTATATTTCCAAAAACGTTCATCTGTCCGTGTTTGTTTATTGTTTTGTTTAATTGTTCCTGTCTCGCGCAGGTTTAGCAGACAATCCCGTCTTCACTTTAAACTCACACGCTAAGCCGAACTTGGCGTTTGCTAACTTCATAAACTTCTAAGGTCGCACAAAAAAGTGCTAGTAAACAATAAACGAGGTGAAATCTGAAAAGGAAGGCAGTCTAACTCCTCTCTCGTTACTAAGCAATAACGTCTCGGTCCAGCACAGCGCCACCCGTGTAGCGCGACACACTTCTAAACACAAAATTATTTCAACAAACATACTGTCTAAATCTCTTCGGCACAAACTATTCCCGAAACATCCCGGAGATGGAAAGGAGCGGGAGAGAATCGGGAAACCAAAGGTCTCCCGTTGCCAAAGTGGCCGCATCCACCTTGACCGTGATGGTTGATCGATGGGAATTGAACAAAGAGGATCAATTTCCGATCAGCGCGAGAGCCGCTTTAATCAATGGGCACCGAACCCGGCGAAAGCGCCGACGCGAGAGCAACGCGCCAGCCTCTCGGCGCGACGCTTCTCGGGACCGGCTCACCGGCACACACCGCGAGTACAAAGCGAAAGGAAGCTGACCTGGAGCTGCTGCAAATCAAAGCGTTTCCAATATTGAAACATCGATCCCGCATTGGCCGCCATCTTGAGACATATTGAGACGGAATGAAAGGCTGATAGAGAGAGCGCGAGAGGGGCTGGAGTTCAGCGCGAGAGAGAGAGAGCGAGAGAGAGAGGCGGGGGAGCGCGCGCAAAACACGGAGCGGAGCGGATCGAACGGCGCGGGCGCGCGAGGAACGGAGTTATCGAACGAACGCCGACCTGCGATATTGAATAGGGCTACTGAAAACAATTATTGAGAGCGTCCTCAATAAAAGGCAGAAAACGCGGAATGGAGTCTCGGCGCGTTCAGTCGAGCTCCCCGTGGCGCAGGAGCGGGAGGGGGGGGGGGGGGGTGCTGGCTACGTTTTCATCCGTTAAAAGAAGAGAGTTTATACGGTTATTGATTTTTTTTTTTTATCATCGCTATAGATTGATATTACGAGAGGCTGATCGGATCCGACGCGATCATGCGAGCAAGGCGAACGCAACCCGCCGCTCGAGTGTTTTTAATGGCTCTCGTGGTCAGATGAAGAACCTTCTGGCCTGTTGTTGTATTCATACACCTGATATATTGATTTCTGATTTGTTTTTATTTTTAATCCTATTAATGCCATCTGTTCTTGCGTGTGCGCAGTTGTCTTAAAACGCTTTTAATGGTGATGGTGTACATGTCCAGCTAACGTTACCCTCTGTTTATACTCAAAACCCAATACATCTATTATATTGATTTTATGGGCATTCTTGCGTGAAGAATGTGGATACGGCGATCGATAGCTTAAATAAAACGAAACACCGTCTAACTGTTCTCCATATAAATACTGCATGAAGCGATATGCATTTTAAATGGTTATGGACGGTGTTTAAGATGGTGTCATTAGATGATTTGATGTTATAACATAAACCCTTGTCCGGTCGATTCCTGATGAATTGTAAATACTGCTTTTGAACTTGAACTTGGAGAGCAGCGCCCTCTATTGGATGTGTGTAGTATCGTCTTACCTCATTGTTATGATACACGGTGATCATACAAAATAATCATATTAATAGTCACAATTAGTGATGATAACCAATCACTGTTTAGCCAGCAGTGTTAATTGCTGGACAGTGATTACATAAATGCATAATTTATTAATTAAAAGTTTATTCATTATTAAGTAAAATGTTAATTAAATTATTATTATTATTATATTTATAAAATTAGTGGTAAAAATGAAATGCTGTATGGCCAGTGATTATACTATTATATTATTTTAGAATTGCAATTATTTAAAATTAGCTTATTATAATTTAATACATATTATATAT
>JAUYWG010000044.1:12004013-12023642 GCA_034779775.1 Enteromius afrohamiltoni
ACACAGTAGGCAACATTTGAAGTGGATCAAAACCTTTCATCTAAGTTGTCCTAAACCAAAAACAATACCCGTTCTTATCTTAGGACAACTTTAATAAACTTTTTTGATGCAATTTAAATGTTGACTACTGTATATACATATATAAATACAATTAGTGATGTTAAATCATAAAACAGATTATGCTCATTTCGTTTCATAATACATTGCTCATTTTGTAAAACTTTTTTGTAAACTGTGCACACAGACACATGTATAATATTAAAACTTTAATTAATATTCTAATTTTAATATTCTTTTATTCTTTCCCGTATCGTTGTGTGCTCATCCAAAATTAATAATAATAATCTGTAGTGAATCTTTTGATCTTTTACGGTTTAGATAATACACTTAATACAACGTCAAAAAATTAGACACAATGCACACAATCCATTTACTCGTCACAACAATATTGGTCATTTATAAGCTTTCAACTCAATTTTAATACAGGTTGTCACTTTGATCGTAATTCAACTTTAATGTCATTGTCCAAAGTCCATAACAAATAAAATACAGTTACAGTATACACATGCTTTAACCGTAAAACAACGTTTAAAAAGGTAATAACTGTGTTAAATGAGAAAACCACAGCATGTGCTGTACAGTATGGTACAAAAATACAAAAGAAAAGTTAAAAAAACTGATAGGAAAACATTAAAAATTAATCTAAAAACATTTTGTGGTGCCATGCATACAAGTAACACAATAAGCACACCAGGAGTTAAAGTGAACAATGATCATTTTAAGCTTATCTTATACCACCAGATTTCTGAGTGGCCCGTTCCATGAGTCGATGTGTAGAGCAGGCCTGATTCTCACCCTCACACAGACACTTACAGAGAGAGAGAGAGAGGATGGGGTTTTCGGTTCAGACCCCGCAGGGTGGAGTGCGAATTGGAAGCTGGGAGAGTCCCATGGCTCTTCATAAGTGCTCCTCCCCTTGGTTCCCCTCACTGAGACACCAGGGAAGCTACGCAGGAGAGCCGGTCCCACTGGCGGTTTGTTTTTTCAGGCCCACTGGAGCCTCTGAGCACCCAGCCCCCCTCTCTCCGCCCAGGCGTGCGCACACCTCATGGGAGCACAATTAAGAGCTGTCTCTCCTGCCTGCCGAGCTGTGGAGGACTCCCTCCTCTACCCTTCCCCTTTTTTAATCAAATAAGCCTCCTCTTGAGGCTAGTCCTCGTTTAAAAAGTCGGCATGCAGGATTAGATTTTAATTATGGAGATGCAAAGACATGGCAAATGAACATAATGAAGAGACAAGCAGAGATGTGAGGAGGGCATTGTTCTGGGGATGTGCGTGCATGACTGTTTCCACATGCACACCTGGACCTGATGAGCTGTCGACAGGTGTCTCATATGAGTCATAAACAATACATCTTTACCATAAATACTCAGGTACAACATCTGAAATGTAATTTGCCGGAGTATTGTGTATTATGTAAGTCTATGAATTTGATATATATTGCTATGGGTAATATATTTTGTAGTGGAGGATTATAAAAACGTGTAGAACTGGGTGAACTGCTCCATCTGCAGGCAAACAAACTACAGCTGAATACTGTGTTCTTAATTTTATGACATACCTCAACATTAATTTATAACTATACACATATGTATAGTTTTGATGCCATGTTATATATATATAGTATTACTTAATATAGAAATATGTAGTACAGAAGGAAATAAAACTAAACTAATAAATAGTTTTTTTAGGGTTTTTCACACTAAAGTATATAATTGTCACGCCGTCACTGTCACCTGATCCTGGACCAGCACCCACGGAGAGCACTCAGTCACACGTCACACGATCACAATCACCCGATTATCAGCACCTGCCAGTCATCAGCACCTGCACTACAAAGGTTAGACACTCCTCCTAACCGCTCTCTGCAGTCTGCCTTCCTATGCCATGGGTCTGTCTCTTACCTGAAAGAACTCTACAAGTTGGATGGTGACTCTGACAAGACTTTTGAGACTGAGTATACTTACCTGTTGCCCACATCACTGTCTCCGTTGTGCACTTGATATCCTTATATGAATGCTCACCAGCGGCTTACCTGTGTTGAACTCACCTGTTGTTTGCTCCTGATACGCTGTGTGATACTCCTTTGTTGTCCCAAATAAACCATCAGTTTGATTGAAGGCAACTTGTCTGTGACTCCTGAGCGTGACAATAATATATACACTGATGCTATAATTTGTGCTAAAGGAGCACCAACCAAGTATTGAGCGCATAAATGAACATCCTTGAACTTTTCTCTTTTGCAAATCTCCTTTTTTAATTGTTGATCTTATGAAATATTCTAATATGAGATATTTTTGACTTCCATGAGATGTAAGCATTAAAATAATTTTTTTTTGAAAACTTACTTTGGATGTAACCAATCTAGAACTCCTGAAAGTTTCAGTTTTTGAAATATTCTATATTTCTTGATCTGTGTGTGTGTGTGTGTGTGACATTTCTAAACATAAATGCACATGTGTTATTAATTGTTAACTGAAACAAAAATAATAAAAAAAATATATTGCTTCTAAACATTAAATAAAATAAAATAGACATGAACCGAAATGAAATGAAATAAATTAATTAGGTTAAGTTGAAGTACTAGAATAATTCAGTTAATTAATATAGACATTTATAAATTATAAAAATCACCAAAACAACTTAATAAACTTTACAAACTTAAAACCAGAACATATCAAGTGAATCTACAAAGAATTCAAAATATTAACAAATTATGTTGGCTATTATTAATACTACAAAAAAACTAAAACTCATACATGCAAATGAACACTAAAGTAATATGGTGTTATATTGTCATTTTAAGTAATTGATTCTTTGTATATGTTTATTTTTAGCAACAGAACAGGCCTGACACACACACACACACACTGACACATATATGCCCATTTACCAGATCAAAACATGGCCCAATTACCTCACTTTATCATAAAGAACAATAAGAACATCAAAAATGACTAAAAATAAAGAGATCACAGGCAGTGTATCATCATCTCTGTGTTGTCATATAAAGCAGCATGTATTTACAGGCCTGTCGAGGTGTGATGGAACCATATGGCTAATGTGATTGACAGAAAGAAGCAGCTGTAGGAAGCTGACACTTCCCCGCCAGGCTCCTGATCAGTTGTGTTATTGCTAGCACACATAAGCAGACCTTGACTCCTTCTCACCCCCCACCTGCCAGTCACACACCTAACATGGGCACGCTCCCTGTCGTGACCACACACACACGCACAATGCCAAGCAGGAGATCACAGCGACATTCCAAACATCCCATGGTGCAGTTCTTCTCCACAGCTCTTTTGGCCAGTGTTCGTTCAGTTGTCTGTGAGGACACTGCTAAAACAAGCTTTACACAGCCTGCTGCCGTGCCGGATAGCTGGACAGATTATTTACGGCAGTCTGACGGCACATTACTTGGCTGTTTGTAAGAGCACATTTAAATCTGGCAAGCATGGGATGATTGGCTATATTTGTAGCACTGAGAATGGCTTTTGTTCAGTCCGATTGTTCGCTACAGATAATGGGAGTCAAAGTAGAAACAATTTGTTCATAAGAGTTGTGTGCCAAATTAAAGCCAAGGGCTTGACTGCGCTCACATGTTAAGATGGCCACATTCAAACGGATGAGTTCCAATAAAGTGCAATCATTTTTCAATCAAGTCCAGCCTCACATATGTATTGGTGTTGCTTGCATACAAATGTATTTTCACTGCAATTATGTATTAAATGAAAACATGTCATTGTAATGATGCCATAATCAATTAGCCATGTAACAGCAGTTTCTCATTGTGACAGTATATAGTAATCCACCACCGGGGCAAGTTGTCACAAATAGTCAGTATCGTGTTTTTATTGTATTAACTGAGTTTTTGGCTTTTTGTTAAGTTAATAAAAATAACCCAGCTGCAGTTTAACTGAGATTAATTCAAATGCACAATGAAAAAAACATGATTATTCGTAAAAATATGATTGTCTGTTTTTGTTATTCCTATATAAACACATTACATAATGAAACCTATTAGAAATTGCAGTTTCATTATGTATCCCCTACAAATATGCATGTTTATAAATGTTGTGTATATTATAGGATATATTTTGTTTTAATAAAGTTGCATATATATATATATAATTAAAGCATATATTGTTAATATTTATGATTGGTGCACATAATACTGTACAAAAATCCTCATATAGCTAATATTAACATTACAAATTTTACTATGAGGATTTTATTTGCTAACTATCTTCATCTACACATATAATGTATGTATGTGAAAATTATCACCTTATAGGTAACAAATAGCCTATGACACTAATACTCATGATACAGGGCAATATAATATATATATCCTTTCTATGCTTATGCTAAACTTTACTGGCATAGTTTCTCATTTTTCAAAACTGTTTGAAACTTTTTTCACTGGATGAACTCTTGTGAGCTCTGTCTGCTCTCTAAGCCACTTGGCTTTAAAAATCAGTCTTGTAAGCTGGTCAAAAGTGTCTCTACTGACCACCAATGTAACAAGGGCATCAAACCATTAAAGTAATCCACGTTGCGAAGACATAGCATCAACATCTGACCAAACACACTGATGTGAGAAGCTAGTCGGCTTCACACCGTCTTTAAACGACACATTAAACATGCAGATGAGTCTTAAGGGGTTAGGGCGCTCCAAATGATCCCAAGATAGCAAAGCCCACAAACTCTGATCACATCACCTAGCATCTGTCTGTAACAATAACTGGGGGGGTGCAAGGGCTGGGTCATTCTCTATATGGCAAGTATTCTTGTATTGTTCCTCCTCCTTTGTCTAAACATAGAACAGGTGGGCCGTCAAGCCAATTGTGCCAATATATAGCTGGAAACCAATGATGTCTGAGTGTCCCTCAGGCTTTTGAGACCAAGAACAAAGTAAAGAGAAGCTCTTCACAATGGTAGGCCTGCGTCTCTTTGCTTTTGGACTCGGAAATGCTGGTGCATGTGAAGGGTGTTGTTCTTCAGACTGGGAGAATGTATAATTCAATGTTAAAAAGTACATCTATGGATGGATCTATGCACATATTTGTATCTTTAAATTAGACCTTTTTTATTAGTTTAGCTTCCATGTACCTTGATCTTTTTCACAAGAGCAACTTTGTTCTATTTTGCGTAGACAAAATGCATCTAAATTCGCAACGTGCTTGAATCGGGTCACTTTTTGAGAGTTCTCAATTCTCAATCTCAAATGGTTAAAATGGCACAAACGTCTTAGAGGGTCGTGTCATTTTTGCATGAATTTTGTGCTTCAAAATTGCATTTTGAAAGCATACGGCTGGAAAACAAAATCAAAACCACTTTTTTTGCTTGATTTCCAGGCACCAAAGAAGGCCAAGAAGAAGGAAGCTGCCAGCTCCAACGTGTTTAGCATGTTTGAGCAGTCACAGATCCAGGAGTTCAAAGAGGTTGGTCATTTCTAGGATTCTAGGTTTCTACCTTCATTTTTTATCCTAGTGTATTTGTAGGTACTTACCTCTGTAAATCTGAATGGTCCTCCAGGCTTTCACCATCATGGACCAGAACAGAGATGGCTTTATTGACAAAAACGACCTGAGGGACACATTTGCTGCTTTGGGTGAGTGAAGCCACACTGAATGACTATATAAAGTGTAAATACTTCAAGCTAAGTCTCTGATACTTAAAGTCGTTTATCCTACTGAACTAACAAGAGTTTTAAGGATTACAGTGGATTTCTTTAGAACCCTACAAAATGCGATTTTGATGATTGATACAGATTTTAATGCAAATGTCATCATTCCTTTACATTTTTGATAAACGCATATATAACAGTATCCAAACGTGGCCTTTAATGTGGACTTTAATGTTTTTTTACTTTAAAATATGCCAACCCCATATCTATTTAATTGCACTGAACATCTACAAACATTCCAGTTAACTCTCACTCAATTTGAACTATCAGAGTATGTGGCTCTCTGTATTAATGTATATCTCTGTATGTGCGTGTTGGGCAGGACGTCTCAACGTTGGCAACGATGAGCTTGATGAGATGCTAAAGGAAGCCTCCGGCCCTATTAACTTCACCGTCTTCCTCACCATGTTTGGAGAGAAGCTCAAAGGCAAGGATCAGATTTATCAGAATTGAAATGATAATCATGCTAATGAGGTGCAAATAGCTGCAGAACCCAGCAGATATCAGGCACACTGCATACTGATATATGAATCATATAGTTGAGCATCCGAAGCTTGAATTTTGAATGCAACTTGCCCTAGAAGTGACTTCTACATTTGTTAATCAACACGTATTAGATTATGTAATTACAGAATAATCTATAATCTGTTACCTTTCTGTGACTGACAGGTACAGACCCTGAGGAGACTATTCTCAATGCCTTTAAGATCTTCGACCCAGAGGGCACAGGAATCCTTAAAGGAGAAGAGTAAGTAGATTCATGCAAATGTAAAAACGTTTCAGCACATCAGCGACTTTTGACTTGAAATAATCTCATTGAAATGCACAGCATTTAATATATTTCTTGCCTTTCTCCTCACAGAATCAAATATCACCTTATGTCCCAGGCAGACAAATTTACTGAGGCTGAGGTACTTCCTTTCCTTTCTATCTCTCTGATACAGTGACAGTTTAAAATGTCAAACTAATATTTAATTTTTATTTAATATCAAAACATATAACAATTTTTGAATGGATTTTAATCAGGATTTTTTTCTAAATGTACCTATAGGTAAACCAGATGTTCACAAACTTCCCCTTGGATGTGGCTGGCAACCTGGACTACAAAAACCTGTGCTACGTCATCACCCACGGAGAGGATAAGGAACAGGAGTAAAAACTACATTTCCCACGTTTCTCCATGTGTGTTCATGTCCATTTGTGTGTTGTCTTCTCCTTAAGCTCTGTACCGTGTTTTGTCAATAAAGAGATAAAACAAATCAATTCTAGTTACAGTTGTCATTGCAATAAACTGTTTTAACTTGCTCAGCTAATAATAGACTTTTCAAATAAATACATATTTTCCCCATGAATCTTATTTTAAAAAGAAATAAATAAGGTTTTGGCTCTGAATAATGTAAAGCATCACCGTGGGAAACCTATCTACAAAAACTTCAGACACTTCTTCTTTCTTAACACAACAACAAGAAAAAGCCCAAGATTTGGAAAGATTTTGTTGCCTCCCGAGGGGATTACCAAAGCTCAAACGCAACAATAAGCTTAAAGCCACACTGGCGTGTTGAACGGTGCTCCACGAACAAGGTCAACAGGGCCTTTTGTGTCTCTCCGGCTATTCACTGCAGCCCTATTAATAGCAGCCCTTGGTGCGTACTGCCATTTTGGGTTTTCAGCGAGTCAATGATAGGCTTTATGAATAAAAACAGGTGAGCAGAGGTGTAAACACAATTTATTGTGGTAGATGTTACTCTTTCTATGCAGACAAAGGGTTGAATTTTATTTTTGAAGGTCTATTTTCGTCTAGTTTTTGCTTGCTGTGAATTTTGAGATGGGAATTGTTTTTATACAAAGCCACGGCTAAGGCTGCTATATATAATTATGTGCATGAGGTCATTATAGGTCATCAATCAAAAAACAAAAAGGAAATGACAAGAAAAATGGGGCCTTTTTGTTTTCTGGAAAGTCTTTATGGTAAAACATTTATTTTCAGCTTGAATGACTGCGGTATTAAATCATTATTCATGTCACATGAAAACCATTAAGAAGTGAATAGTGAATTTTTTGTATAATCAAGTATCATCTTTGTTGATTAATGAACCCAGGCAACCTTGCCCATCCAAAATCCTCACTATTACTATGATAAAAAGAAAAACTACAGTAAAACCATTATTTATGCCTCACATGCTACTGAATACTTCTTACCAATAGCGAAATAGCTGGTTAGCCATCTTTTTAGCGAACTCACATTCAGTCCGACTTCATTCTGGTAAGTAACTCCCCTTTTTTTCACCATCCAATCATTTCCTAATGACTATAATAAAGGCCAGCCCTTGAAATACATCACACTGTTGAAGTAAAAACAGATTGTGAATGACAATAAAAACATACTTTTCACAAGTAAACACAGTGATATAAAAGTACCATTAAAAAAGTAAATAAAATAGAAAAGATCAGTGCCACTCTTATCATACTCATGAAGAAATACATTGAGGGATCTGTCCTTGAAAAGCAACAGACAGGGGATAAAGGCCTTGTGGTCACAAGTGTTTGTTATTTACTCTCCATACCGGCTACTCTCTGTCTGATGTAAAAGGAGAGGAGGGTTTGGCAGAGGCAACATTTTTAGCACTGCCTGCTAGCATGAAGTCCGCCAGGAGATCTATTCCAGAGCCGGAGTCCAACAGAGTATCTGGGCAGAGAGACGACAGGAAAGAAACAAAAATAACAAAACTAAAGGGAAATTTGTTGCATAAGCATGTGTGTGTCTAAACAGACTATGCAGACTAGTCTTCTGATGTCATTTTGGATTCTTAAAAGCATTCTGTCCCCATGAAAGCATTACTAAATAATTGCTACACATGCTAACCTCTCGGGCAGCAACAGCTTATAACTGGAAATCTAGATCCATAATTCTCACCATGAATGCCGATCATGTGTTCTAGAATGAGAACCCTCTCTGCCAGAATCTTCAGCGCTTCCCTCAACTGCTGCACCTGCAAGAATACGAACATAAGTTATTGTAACTGCACAATCAAAAACTTTAAAACCAGCCCAATTTTTGAGCGCCAGGCTTACCTCTGATGGAGTCTCTCCTGGCTCACCTTTAGGACCCGGAACACCCTATTCACAAAATAAAATAAGAAAAAAGACAATTTTGGAATACTACATTTACAAATAAATATATAACCCTAAATATAAAAATTAGGGTTATTAGGGTTAAAAATGAAAACGCTATGCACTATGTGCACTTACAGGTTGTCCTTCCTTCCCTGTTATTCCACGTGGACCCTTTGAGAATAGAGCAAAGCAATCTAATTAGTAAAAACAAACATATATTTCATCCAAAATGCAAAATGTATCAGATTAGGATGTAGTTTACATCTAAATGTGACCCTGGACCACAAAACCAGAAAAAAATTGATGTACGGTTTGGACAAAATACATAAATATCTGGAATCCGAGGGTGCAAAAAGTCACAATATTGAGAAAACGCATTTATGGAATTTAATTTACAAAATATCTTTATGGAACATGATTTACATGATTACCTTTAATAACCTAATGATTGTTGGCATAAAAAAATTTGATAATTTTGACATATACAGTGTACTGTTGGCTATTGCTATAAACATACTTGTTTGACTAGTTTTTTAGTCAAGGATCAGAAATGTAAGTCTTTGATGGCTTACTCTTTCTCCTGGATCTCCCTTGGGTCCCCTGTCACCTGGTGTGCCTGAAGGGCTTAAGGCAGCCTATGATAAATGTGAATTAATTGATAAACTGTGCCTTGTACATCTATACATATTGTCCAATTATTTATTCTATATATACTATAAATGTGTAACATAGAGCACAGCATGTCAGATAGATAGATAAAATGACTTACATTTTTCCCTGGAGCACCTGGCTGTCCAGGTGGTCCGGCAGGCCCTGTACAACACGAAGGAAGGTTAGTAAAAGATGATGTTGCTATCATGTATGCGCTGATATTGTAGTGTACCTGGTGGACCAGGAGGGCCGGAGGGCCCAGGAGGACCAAGTAAAGCCTGCATGTCACGATAGGCATCAAAGTCACTATCTTCATCTGCAACATGTAAGGTATGGTCATACTGAGATGAAAACAAATCAGATGCACTATTAAAATTGCAGCTTGTGCAGCTGTACTGCTGTTCTGTTCAGTAGGATTTGGTTGTCAGGTTCTGTTTTGGGTTAGCTAGACTCATGCTGCTTCTCAGACAGCTAACAAATGACTCTGATTAACTGCTGACAGACAGAAGCCAACCAGGTTCTTAAACTGAGCCAGATCTCCGAGAGGTTTATTTAAGCTGATACTGTGTGAATGCTGACATCTAATGGTCAAGTAGAGAATAACAGGTTGCTGAAGTTTTTGAAAAGACCATAATATAAATATAACAATATCTGAAGTAATTGATATCTTCTTTCAATCAGTTATGCATTATTTTAATGCCATTATTAATTAAAGTGATAAAGTGATGTTTAATGCGGACTATTGTACTTACACTGGGCATGTTGTTTAGCTGTTAGAGTGAAAACATCTCCCCTGATGGAGAAGGGCCCTGGGGGCCCAGGTGGCCCAGGAAGGCCTTGTTCACCTGGTTGGCCTCGCAGCCCTTGAGGTCCTGTAGAATAAAAAAGGGGAGCTCAATGAGGGAAAATGTTTGTATTATCACCTTGAGTCAAGGTAAGGAGATCATACCTCTAGGTCCCATAGGACCAGGTTTTCCAGAAAACCCCATCTTTCCTAAAGGTCCAGGAGGCCCAGGGGGACCTGGCAGCCCAACAGGTCCTGGTTGTCCTTTTGGTCCTGGAATTAGATCATTTACCAGTTTAAGTATGAATTATAAATCTGAATTCTGAATATATGTCTATATATATACATATATATACAATTTTTAATTCTATTGATCAAATTAAAATATTTAAAATATATTTAAAATGTATGACATTACACATCCTAAAAAAGAACAGTTTAGCAACACATTATTTTCTTCTCACCTGGTCGGCCAATGGCATTGGGTGTTATTGGTGAGGGGTGTGTCCTATCCACTTCATTATCAGCTGTTCTCTCAGGTGATTGGCTGGGCTGAGGGAGACGGAGTGCCTCAGCATCTCTCAATAACATGATCTGTTTAAAAAAGCAAAACTGCATGCTTACTATCTTTACACGACTGGTTAATACGAGAGGTTACCTACATTACTGTCTTACCTGATCTTCAATGACACTCAGGCGACCTTTGATGTCAGCATAACCAGAACAGTTCATACACTCTAAAAATGATGAATGCAAAAAAAGATGTCAAGGTAACATGAAGTATGACAGAGAAAGGGGAATTTTTTAACTATAAAAGCAATACAGCACAGAGTGAATGGATTAAGCAAATGCTATAAATCTCTCAGCCATCTGTTGTGTCATAAGTCAAATCTATGATCGTTCAATCTAAAGCACATTTTTGCTCTGTTTTTGCAATATTATAGTTGTATACTAGTCACAGTAACTGATCTGAATAAAGTTTGTGTGATGTTCTCAAGAGTTAACTTAACAAAGACACATTCATTCATCCTGTGCTTAAAATTCCAAGGATCCTTCCAGCTTGTAGTCCAAAAACGAAATCAATCCCAAAACCTCAGTGTGAAACCTAAATAGCAGTGGTATGATCGGTGCTGGTTTGCGCACGACGAGAATTTGTTAGAGATAGTACATTTCAAGTACATTTTTTGTTAGCATCTCTCCCTAGGGTAGAATAAGGAACAAGAAAACCAGATGCTGGCAAGCCATGAATTTCCATTTGAATGGAATCCTAGAAAAGGGAAATATCTCACTCTGGGTTTCCCCAACATTCACCTTTCTCATTTGAGAGAGATGCTCTTCCCAGCATAGGGCTGGTCAGGGTGAAGACAACCACAAGGTGCTGGATCTCTCTATGGAAGAAGATGATCTTCCAAGACAGCAGAGATTTTGAAATTATTTGGCATGAAACGACATGATGATGAATGGCAGGTGATCTCTCAATGGTGACATTTGAAATGCAATACAGCTATTTTTGTACCTAATGATGAGATTAGAATTTAAAGTTTGCCAGATGATGAAATCAGAAACTTAAGACTTTATATTAAAATTTGATGAATGCAACCATTAAAAAGTTTGGATTCTGCAAGATTAATGAAAAAAAAAGTCTTATTCAGCAAAGTGACAGTAAAAAGATTCATAATGTTCTTTTGAACTTTTCTGTTCCTGAATAAATCAAGGAAAATATGTATGACGTTTTCACAAAAATATTAAGCAGCACAACTGCTTTCAACATCGATAAGAATAAGAAATATTTATTGCGCAAAAGAAGCATGTTATAACGGTTTCTGAAAATATATTAAAAAAGAAAAACAGTTGCAATAATATTTAACGATACTATTGTCTTCACAACATTTACTGTATTATGTAATAAATGCATATTCTATGAGCAGAACCTAAACCTAACCCTTCTTTTAAAAAATGCAAAAAATATAGTTTTTCTCAGTCGCTTTGGTGCATTTCTCACAACTCTGTTTAAATTTGCACAAATGTTAATGCATTTCTCAAAACAATTATTACAAACTGCAAAACCTAGTTGATAACTTGCAAAAGCGTGTCACTCAAAATGCATAGCTCATTCCTCAAAAGCAAGTATTCATGTCAATGAAAGTGTCAGTGTCATCAAAATGAAAAGTCCTGACACCATTGTTTATGAACAAGACAGTCAAAAGATTTTGTCATGTTTTCATTCTGACAGTTTACTCTGAACATTTTTTACAATGCAAAAATGTCTTTTGGTGACACTTCCTGAAAATGCTCAAGACAGCACTATATACTATTTGCACAGCCATTTGAAAACTACAGTAAAGTTAGACAGGGTCGCCGTGAAGTAGGACATGATCCTGGATGAACATTACTGTCCAAAAATATAAAATCCCAATCCTTACCCTTAAACCTACCCCTACCCAAAATTTATATAAGGATGTTGATCCAGGAACATCTTGTACTTGGTGAAATCATGCTCACCGTGTAGTGAGGTATCAGAGTACAAGACACTGAATATTTTGATTTTTCACATTTTTACTGCATATGCTCTTTGCAATTCTAATTTACTGTATTCAAAGCATTGTGAAAACAATTCAATTTAAAAGACATTTTCAAGAAAAAAGATTTTAAAAAATTCTAATTTGTTTTTCCACTAGTTTAACATTTTTGTATGCAATGACTCAAGCAATGAAATGAGGACTACTAGTTTTATATGAAATGACTACTCAGCAGTAACAAGTTTAGTTAATTTTGACTGGTTTGACATAAGCAAATGATAATGTTATAAAACAGCAGAGAGTTGTTTGAAAGCAATTGATGCTTGTCCAAAAGCATTTTCAATTTGTTGGAAGGAATGAGAAACTGCTACTATGTGCACAAATGACTAATTGTTTAGAGAAATGCATTAACTGTTGTGCGAATGTAAATACTGTTGTGAGAAATGCACCAAAGCAACTTTTATTTTTTGGACATTGGATGTGATAAGTCATTATTAAATGTGAGTTTGTCACACAACAGAAAGATGTGCTATTAACCACCCAGCCAAATTTGAATGCTAAAAAAAGTGCAAAGTAAATAAAATAAGGTATCAAAATCTTGAAAAAATAATCTAACCTACTCTGCTCTCAAATGCTGGGGGCGGGTCCACACACTGCGCTGAAACCTTGCCCACCCAATACAAATAGATAAATACAGCGCCCATTAAATCCTGCTCAAGAAAATGGTGAAAAACGGCATTACTCCACCATTAAATATTATATAGTTCTCAGTCTTTGTAACATGCTTCAGCAATGCATTTCTAATGCACCAAAGCTAGTGCCTCTTTCCCTGCGCAAAATTGCACTTCTACTTTTTTTCAATGAGACATTTACAACTACGAGCTTCATCATCTGCTCTCAATTGACCGCAAAAGGCCACAAGCATGTCACAGTGTCATCAAAGGACAGTCTGGATGCCAGACCTCATGAAGGGACATTAGCTCATTCCATAAAACGCAAAGGAACAAATTTGTCACTCTTCACCACAATATACACATCGACCAGAGCAGAAAAACGACATGTCTCTGGATGTCTCTGTTTTTCAGGATGGAAAGACATAAGGACTGCATTAAAGGGAGATGCTAACTGCACGTCTGGAAACACCCATGATGGTCCAAAGGATGCCATTCACTCTATATCTGCTTTGCTCAGAAAAACACCAATTCTGTAATATTTACTTTGTAGGGACTCCATGGCACCAGGTGATGTATGATAGAAGACTGTGTGCAAGTCAAACCGCCGTTGAAGTTTGGCAGACTACGCAAACGCAGAATGAAATGTTCAGCTGTCTGACATGCCTGTTCTCCTCGTGCTTTGGCAATAATGCATGGCTCTGCTGGATACCGGACTGCTCTCAGATCAGTGGACAGCTAAACATTGGGGTATTCTGGAAAAACACCTAACGGATGAGCTGTAAAGGAGCACAGCACAATGGAATCTGCAGATTCTGAGCCTTTATGGTTTTTGCAGATGTGAAAGAGGCTTTAAACTGGCCTTTTATGGAACTAGCACAACTGTTTTTATTAAAAGTGACATGGTTAATAAAGTTATGCAAACGTGCCAGCATAGACATGAGTGATGTATTGATGTACCAAACCAGAGTGTGACTTGTGTCTTAGGAGAAGTACAAATACACAAATCATAAGCTGACCACATTAAGACTCCACACCCATTAACAGCATTTTGGCATAGACTGATGGGGCTTTCAGAGATTACGAAGACACAAGATACTTTTAGCATGTTCTCTTGGGTGAATACAGTTTATAAAAATGGGTTATTGGTAAACTGCATTTCAGACAGAATTGGAATGAACTGCATTGCCTGATCTAAAGATCTACGTCATTAGCCTTTGCTTCCTTCAGTTCATAGTAGACTTATTAGTAATGATCCTCAACCTGTATCTGTAATCAAACAAATATTTTAGGCACATGCACTGCAGAAAGCCTAGTAACTGCATGCCTTTCCTCTTTAAGATTTATTGGCTGGAAAGTTTATCCCCCTAAAGCATATAGCATAAATTAACCAGACTAAACAAATCTAATTTCAATGCACTTACATGTAATTCCAGAAGTCTCCATTTACTCATTTGGTTTGGAAAAGCAAATGAGTAGAAACCTAATTTTTAATAAACTAAAGCCCCCGGGTGCTACTTTCAAAAAACCTAAATTATTAAAATGGGATTCTTGAGAACATTTCATTTGATACATAACATCACTGGGAGTTGCTGTTTATTGAAAATTGGAATATTATTGTGGATTTGTTACAGCTGTTGAGTCCAGCTGCAAATATCCTACTACACTTTACAGCTTTGCAGTCGTGCGTTTTGTTTCGGATCTATTTACATTACTGATACTGTTTTTAATCTATTATGTATTGCACACTAACATAAAAGTATAAAAAGGTGGTATGTATCATTTAGGTGCTAATATGTATACTTTAGGCATAAATATGTACTTTTCAGGTACGAAAATGCATCCTTTATGTAAGGGATAATGTAGAGGCAGCCGGTATTTATCGCAGAAATAAGCCCCGACAGTGTGATCACGGCTTATTTCGCGATAACTACTTTGGAGCGGTTATTATTTGAAAAGAACGAACCTGCAAATGTCTCAACTGACCAATCAGAATCAAGCATTCCAGAGAGCCGTGTAATAGGGGTAAATATGGTGCATGGATATAAATGTTGAAAGGGCACTGTTCCATTGAGTTTTCATACTTTTGTGTCCCATAAAAGTGTATGTTTTTTTACACTGGCAGTGCAGAAATCAAACAAGTAGTTGGTGACTAGGTGGTAGTTGCGCAGTTCAGACTAGGTCAAATGCTTCATCAGGGTCCGAAGAGTTCATAAATCATAAAGGCCATGATATATTCAAGTGAAACCGAAAAAAGAACTAGACGTCATCTTAAACAAAAACATGAAAATTTCAAATTTCAGTCCAACTAGTAAACCAACGCAACAAGTAAACACAGTTTGAAAAACACACTATACTACTGCTCAGGTATTTCAAGCCAAAGAAGGAAAAAGACCTTTGCTCAAGGTACAAAATGAACACAGAAGTGCAATAAATGTGTTAAATTTTAGTTTTTTTATTCATTGTTTTTAAATAAATAAATGTGATTATAGTCTTGATATTTTATTTAGAATAAAAATCATAGTCGATGTGGATTCAGCCCTACTTTGTAATTATTTAGTATACCTTATATACTTTTTGGGGGTTTCTACCGCTATTAAAAGCTTAAACCCCCAAAAGGAAGTCAAAATGTTAATGTAACAGAAGTCTTGGTACACGTCTTCAACAGTAGCAGAAAAGTTACCACAAAAATATAGACCATTCTTACAGATTATACCTTAACAATAAACAGAAGCAGTTTGCCCAAATAAATCCGACATCGGCAACAAAAGACATTTTAAGTTGCTTAAAGGCCAACTCTCACTGCACCCACAGACGTCGACCAATGCAGACAATCACCAGATTACAGCATGTCACTTCTTAGACACTTCACATCCCGTCAAACAATGACTGAACATGTTCAGTCAGCGAAAACAAGCCAACAGATGCTGAAAGGGATAACACAAAATCCACTGAACATGCTTGTTGGCGTCTGTCTGCGCAGTGTCAATTAGTTTTAAGAGGACGAACCTCAGAGGACTGTGACATTAAAAAGACCTGAAATAATTTGCAAATAGATTATATCCATCATGGGACAAATACAATTTTGTTTGGGTTCAGTTTGGGTTCACCGTCATACAAGCTAACCAAACGAACAGGTAGACTTCATCGGTATGACCATCTGTGCTCCACCGCAGAAATGAAATGATCTCACCCACTACAGGAAAGCAGCTGAGGGGGCTGAAGAACACGCGTCCTCATCAATCATGAGATACCACACCACAGACATCCCATTTTCCCACAGCCTCTCTCACGGCTAGGGGTACTGATCACAATCTCAATTTAAAGGAATTTGTAGAGCAGGTGATAGATTTGAACCTCTGCCAGGCCTTCTGGAAACATTGAATGGGGGGAGTAAGTAAGACAGCTGGAGCCGACTATGTATGTAGATATAGATAAGACTTTGACAAAGGCATTATGGGAAGTTTGAGTACCCAAATAATTGAGCTGATGGGAATTGTTTCCATGGATGACAAATTCCTTTAGTCTAGCAATCAGGGTTTAGCGGTTGGGATCCAGGAACCCCAAGGGAGGCATAATATTATGTATTACTGTAAAATGGATCAGTTCATTTGTACTTTTCAAAACCCATTTTTGTTTAGATATCCTTTTATGGATAGAATTCTTCAAACCACTGTTATTTGGACCGTAAATATAAATTAGACTAATTATGTAAAAAAAAAAAGGCAGCAAATGGTAAAAATATTTTACAAAATGTATTTTCTGAGCTGTGATCATAATATTCATCGAGAAATGCACTTCTGCTTCAAACGCATCCAAACTGAGTTGAACATTTTTCTAGCACTTTATTTTACTGTTTAACCTACTAGTTGCTTATTAACATGCATATTACTAGAATATTAGCCATTTATTAGTGCCAATAAAGCACATATTAATGCCTTATTCTTCATGACTTCATTCTACATCCCTTAATTAGCAAATTAAGAATTTATTGAGGGAAAAGTCAAAGTTAATAGTTATCAAGTGTTAACTATTCTAAAGAGTTACCATTTCTTCTTGACTTCTCTATTACAACTCTAAAAATGAAAAAAGTGGTGATGTTTCATACATTATTACATAATCTGAGAATATTTGTAATTGTTTAATTTAGAAGTACACATTTCACTCACTACAGATTTATAGTTTCTACTTTGGTCTTATGGCATAAACGTACATTTTTAGCGCACTACTTAGCGAAACACAAAATACGTACCAACCAGCACATATCACTGCAGTTTCCAAAAGAAATGAACACTAGAGGCAGAGAGGAAATACCGTTTTTATATCAGTTTTGCATTTGTTAACACTATTGGTTAGGTTTAGAGTTGAATTTGGTGAAGGGCATATTTCCAACATGATAGAGCATTAACTTTTAGCAACAGTCCATGACTATTTCAATTCTGAATCATTACAATAAACACCTGAAGCAACGTAATAAAATGTGCCTGGGTTCACATATCGAACCTGTGTTTTAGTGCCACTTAGTGAACATTTCTCTTTGAAACTGCAACAGTAAGGCACATAAAAAAACGGGTTTCTAGGATTTGATGCATGCTATCCCTGGGAATTGTTTTCTGGTGACAATTGGAATATGGTTATGGGACAAAGGATCTCTTACAGCTGTCGATCCCAGCTGCAACCACCCACCCACACCTCAACAGCTTTGCACCAGTGCATTCCTTGACGTCTTCTTAGTCAAACATAAAGCTATCCTTCTCGCATAGTCAAACGCAATTGATCGTAATATCCAAGTTCTTGACATGCTAACATTTATTGAGATGAAGCGAGGAACTGGCCTCAATATACCAGGAATGCATTCATGGAAAAAACGAAGTTAACCTGGGGAGGGACAGCAACAAAACATCCAGCATGTCACTGACTAATCTGATGGATGGGGAAATATTTCTTTGTCTGGGCTGCATTAATGAACAAACAATTTCATCGCACTGGTATCTTTTAAGACAAGGCACACACATTTAAGACACTGTACATTCCTGAAGGACAAAACATCACTGAAGTGGTTGAACGTGACCTCAACGAAGTCACAATTCTCAATAACTGTCAAACTGAGCAGAATAAACATTCAAACCACAACTCCAGGGGAGCATGAATCAGTTTAAAAGTTTCTTATTGCATTTCTGTTTACATTCATGGCTGGATTGTTCACTTTTACAGTTGGCTTACAAGCTAGCTTTGAATCCTGCCAAAGGACAAACGAGAATGCGCAAGTCTGTGTGGTACGACAGCGGTTTCAATTAAGATGTTAGGTCGAATACACTGTTACCACTGGATGACAGTGAAGGACAATCACAATCAAGCATTCTTATGGGCCGTTTACACAGAATGCATAGTTGTATGCAGTAGTTTGCTTACATTTAGTGGAATACCTAGAGTGGACAATTAAGCCATGTCCACACTAATACGTTTTTGTTTAAAAACACATCTTTTTCTCTACGTTTTGGCCTTCCATCCACACTGAGACAGCATTTTTAATCAAGGAAAATGGAGCTTTTTCAAAATGCTCTCAAAAATGAATAAATTTCAAAACGCCTTTTTCGTGTTGCAGTGTGGGCTGTGAAAACGGAGGCCTCGTGACCAATTCAACTGATGGCGGACGGCATTGTACAGTTGTTGTTTTGTTTGCTCTCTTTTAACATGCCATATTAAAGATCGGTTTGTGCATGCTCCAGATAGCTTTTCTTCAAAGAAGACGTAATGTAAGTAAATAAATGGCAGATAGAAATGACGCAGATCGAATCGTCATACGTTTCACGCATGCGCAATACAGGAACGCAAGTGCTTTCAGTCATTTCAGCGTGGATGATCAACTCTTGAAATGATCGAAAATGACAGTGTGGACGTGGAGCATTTTTAGACGAAAACACCGTTTTCAAATTTATCCGGATTAGTGTACACGTAGCCTTAAATAAAGTTTTATATTTTTAGTTGTGCTGTCAAACAATTAATTGCGAATAATCACATCCAAAATAAAAGCTTTTCTCTACACAATATATGCATGTTGGCTGTTTACATGAACTCTGTAATTTATTTTATTTATATATATATATATATATATATATATATATAAACACAAAGACAGAC
>JAUYWG010000044.1:12028906-12046238 GCA_034779775.1 Enteromius afrohamiltoni
GATAGATAGATAGATAGATAGATAGATAGATAGATAGATAGATAGATAGATAGATAGACAGACAGACAGACAGACATAGATAGACAGACAGATATAGATAGATAGACAGATATAGATAGATACATAGATAGATAGATAGATAGATAGATAGATAGATAGATAGATAGATAGATAGATAGATACATAGATAGATACATAGATAGATACATAGATACATATGTACGTTACACATGCAGAAACTCTTGAATTAAGTAATAATATAATTGTTTAACTATTCAAAGTTTTTCGAGTTATTTTACCTTAATCAACAACTCTGCAATATAATAGGGCTTTAATCAATCAGCTCGATAAACCTAGAGACATTTCAGCCGGTGACAGGTTTACCTGTGGAGTGTGTTTGGTCCAGTGTTGTGTTCCGACACTGTGCGCTGCAGTCTCACTGGACCTTGATAAACAGCTGCTGAAGCTTTAAAAGCACGCAAGGAAAACATGAAAATACAAAGAAGTTTCCAAAATCCCTCACGCATGGTCCGACGTCTAGCAGATCTTCCCTTATTCCCTGTGCTTTATCTGATGTTATCTTGCTCAGACGAGTTGTGTTAAACGCCTGAGTGAGTTATTAAGAGACCTGACGGGTGAGGAGATACAGTCCCTGACTAGAGTTAAAATACAATCCCCTCTTCTGGAGTAAAACACTGGCTATGTCTCATAACCTATTTGGCTGACTATCTAGTACCTACTACATCATAGTCAGCATTGCCAAAAATGCTGCAGGCGTCTAGGTACTATGTAATCTGTTTGCCAAAACCAGTACAGGGACTTCTAAAATACAACCAGAAGGGGAAATTATGCATGTAGTTCATAACTTATATATTTAAAAAATAAAATGATGGTAGATGAGAACTTATTGACAATTATATTAAAAATAAATTAATAAATAAATAAGAGCAAACGTAATAGCACTTTATAACGAAAATGGCGTTTTAGCGCCACATGCAGGTCAAATGTAGGGCTATAAAACAGACATCGAATCTCCACAGATTTTGCTTGGATAATGTTTTTTAAAATATTATTACAATATAAAGCGGTTGTTTTCTATTTGAATATATTTTGAAGAGTAATTTGATGTGATGAATATTCTGCAGACATAATTCCAGTCTTCAGTGTCACACACTTCTTCAGAAATCACTCAATATTATAGTAGAAACCTTAAAACTTTTAATTAATAAAAATGCATTAATTTAAAATTGACTTTTTAAACATTGTAAATGTCTCTTTTGCTCATATTAATGCACCCACGCTGAATCAAAGTATCCAACTCTTCAACAAGTAAACTTATTGCGAGCCCAAATTTTTGAATGGTAGCATACATTATTATTTTAAAAGAAAAATAACGACATTAAATCTTGAAAATGATCTTGAAATGTCTCAAATTTTAATGATATTTGCATCAAATAACAATACAGCTGCTTCATCAACTTCAATGTGCCCACTAGACCAGTGTGCAAAAAATAAAAGATGGCATAAGAGACAAGAATATTTAGGGCTGTCCAACAGAGACGAAGCAGAAATGTTCAATTACAGCAACAAATGAGAGTTGGAGGCACTACAGACCCTGAGACCAGAATCTACAAAGCAGAAATTATAGATATCATATATAAGAGCAAACTTACAGAATTTGAAGACGTTCTGCATGTTGGGTCATTGTTTTTTTATTAAAAAGGGAATGGTGTGCATAAAGCATGACGTGTTCAATTATATTTCAAGCACCCTTATCATTTAACTCGTTATTTGTCTTTGTTTTGGAGGACATTTTCTGCAATAAGCCTTGAGTCAACATGAAATTAGATTATGGCTTTCTTGTTAACAAACATTACATTCTAAACAAAACTATTAGCATTATAATAACTGTAACAGCAATTTCAACAAGAAGGGCTTTATAGCGATAGTACATTCAATCATTCTCCCTGTAAACAGGAATGTCTGGTTAATAGTCTGGCTTTTTTGGTTTTGGCCTATGAACATTGACTTAACGCATCACTCGTGTTATGTCAGAATCTGCGTAGGAGATAACAACGCAGAGAGTCTACTACGAGATCCTGACATGACCTGAATGGAAGCATGGGAGATATGAAGGGAAAGCAAAGATCTGTAAATCTAAAATGTTGCAAAGCAATCCCATGTTATAATAAATATAGTGCTTTTTTTGATGTCTGGTCCATATTGTGTCTTTTGCAGCAGTTCTAGGAAGGTCAGTGATCAGTCTGTCGGATTATCAATGCCCAGTGTACAGTGTATGTGTGTGTGTGTGTGTGTGTGTGTTAGCTAAGAGGGGCCGCCTGGATGACCGAGACCTGCTCGGTACAGATTCTTTTCAGTGGTGGGGCTCCACAACTGTCCTCATCCTCCTGTACGCAGAGAAAAAGGAACAGTTAATTATTAAACAGTTATTAATTTGTTAAAAAGTTTTAATATATTATACAAATAAATATACAATATATAGAAAAAAAACATAAATATAGTTCAATACATAGCAAAAAAAAACATGAATTTGAAAGAAAGCACAGCCCAAGGCAGATGAATTCTCCTAGCAGTCATGCTTTAACATGCAGAACCTCTGAGTAGTTGTGTACAGTTTTGTACCTGAGCAGTGAGGGGTAAAAGATCTTCTTTGATCAGTGTTGGCGGCTCATCTGCAATCTCACTTGACTGCAGCAGTGGCTCTAGAAAGAAAAAAAAAGTTAACGTTATTAAAAGTGGGTCAACTGACTAAACCATTTCAGACAACAGCATAAAGTATTTGTGCAGATCACAATGACACAAAGAGGCCAGACAACTTACTGTGAAACCTCCGGTTAATATGATTCAATATTTAACAAAAATTAGATTCGTAAAACTAAAAGCTTTATAAAGCACTGGATATTCCCTTGAAAATGTGTAATTTGATCATAAATAATAATAGAATACATAAATAATAGAATTAATTAGTAATTTAATTTATTATACTGTATCACATTATATTACATTATATTAGTATTTATCATGTATAATATTATATTATATTATACATGATAAATACTAAATAATACAAATTATTAGTAATATAAAATAATGAATCGCTCAACTTAGAGAATACAAAAATAAATGAACATAAATAAGTCTCACCTTCCATGATTTCTTGGCCGAGGGTGGGCGGCTGTGGGTCATCTGTACGGTAGTCTAGACTCTGAGGTGCAGGGCTGACTGGCTCACTAAGCTGTGGACTGGAGTTATTGCTGCTATCTGCAGCTACTTTATGCTGGTACGAGTCTGACAAAGAACTCTGGTTGCTGTTCTCATCTGAAAAGGCAGGAGGCAACCAAGGGAAGATAAGAATTTGACATGAAAGAAGGAAAACAATGAACTATGCCTTTAAAATGCTAATCTTTACCTTGAAAATCTAACAGTACAGAACAGGAGTTATCAGATGACTCCTCCGTGGGAAAACTCTTCCGTTGTATCTCTCCACCCACGGACACTTTGCTTTTGTCCTTCTAAAATTCATCAGGTTACAGATACAGTAAATACAGTGGAGTATGAAAATCTATTTACTTTACATCTTGATGTAAAAAACGCAGACAAACCAAGACAAATCAACATCTCAGATGTGTCATACCTCTTTTGTGTCCACCACAGGAACCCATTTAAATATTCTTAATGATGTATCTCCAACTGTGACCCATTTCTTCTCCCTGAAACAGAGGAATTGTGTAACAGGTTTCCTATAAACATGACTTGAAAGCTCTATCAGGTTTCTATGTTAAAAATGCAACCATGCAGAAAAAAAGCACTTATCAAGTTTCCAGATGGAGAAAGTTTAAGGGCTCCACTAAGAGCTGCTTTTTTTTTTCAGGGCATGTGGGATTACAAAGTCCATTTGTTGATGAGTTGATCCCTATCCAATATCCCCATTTATTTCAATCACAAAAGTGCTTGGTTTTTGCTGGGCTAAACCCTGAGTGAATGCTTGGATTATTCTTGAATAATATAATGAATAATAGAACGAATAAATTTCTAAATTAGTAAAAAAATAACGATATGATTTTAAGGTTACTGACAGTCCTAAATACCACGCTTCTTCAGAACACGGAGAAACCTTTTAAAAGTCCTCTCTAGCCCCGCCTCATTTAGCCACTTGTCTCACGAGAAAACAAAGACAAGCGCGCTGCTATTGGCTGTCTCTCGTGTCAATCAAACGGCATCCTCTTATAAAGCTCCTCCTCCTTTCCGACTGAAGTTTCTCTTTTGAAAAACATTTCTCTCTTTGAAAGTATTGTGACGCCGCCCGTCATACTTACCATCTCCGTACTCTCTCGATAGCCGCCATCACTTTCTTAATGTCATCTTTAGCGCGGCTTCGGGTCTCCGCGCGGACCGAGCGACCCGACATTTCTGAATTTTATCAGTACTCTTTCTGGAATCGTGTCGGTCTCGCAGTCTGGCTTCGCTAATCTCGCATCGCGAGAACTCGTGACTCCACTTTCCAGAGCTTCTTGACAGGTCCCACCTACTTATTGAGGGCACAGGTGGCTGCTGTGGCTTTACTTTGTCAAATGTATGGTAACTTTTTTATGAGATGAAAAAGCTGCTAACCATATATATCACTCAACGACCGATGGCCCGAACACATCTTGTAAAATATGTACTTGGTTATAACCAACATGCTTTAATAGAACTCAGAAAGGGCATAGTTCATTTCAAAATAAAAGTCGTTTTTTTTGACGAATTAAGGTATTAAAACAGGTGTTGTAATTAATGTTAAATATTATGTCAATCAATAAAAATGTATTAAAACAAAAAAGCAACTATGAGCCTTTTTGTTTGACATTTAGTTGCATTTAGTTTTTAATGAATATACTTTTCGTCCTTTTAATTCTTACAAAATAGCCGATAGTACTTCCTTAAAGTTTCTTTAATTTTAATATCTTTCCAGTTAAATATGCAGGCAACTATAAGTAGACATAATTCTAATAAAATCAAATGGTGATGCAGTGCAAAGTTAAAACAGAGACTAAGCATTTTCAAAACTGAGTTAAGAGACTATAATCTGAAGATAATTAACAGAAAATTATACACACACACACACGTGTATAAAGTGTATATTTCCATTCCCGCATGACTGCATATATTTCCTTTCAAAAGTGTAAACATCTTTAAAGCCGTAGAAAAATTTGTGAAAGAGTAACAAAACTAATTGACCAACACTTAAAAATAGCCAATTTATTCAATAAAATCGGCATGCTAAAGCAACATAATTCTAAAACCAAAAACAGACTAGATTTCCAGTGAAAAAAAAAATCAGCTTTTAGTTCTTTGTTGCATTCAGAACTGTGTCCAGAGCATTCTGAGCATCTGTTATCTGCTGCTGGAGTCTCTGTCTAACACCGTCATTTGAAGCTTTCTTCAGCATGGTCTGCATGTCCTGGATAGCGGAGCGGTAACCGGTTACATTGTGAAAGACGCGAATGGCACGGTCCCCACTACTCACTAAAAAACGATTGTTGATGTCAAACTTAAGGTCGGTTATCTCTTCGCTGTGAACACCGTGAAACTCCTCCTCTAGTTCTCCAGTGCTGGCACTGTACATGGTTATATCACAACCATTTGATATGGCTACTACACGACCATCAGGAGACAGGGCAATGCGGCTCCCTTCCGACACCTGACATGGCACGGTCCGAAGCAAATACGGGTCCTGCTTTTTCTTATACTCCACATCTGTGTCCCACAGCTTCCATGTGCCGTCTTTGGACACAGTCACCATTCTGTAAAAGGGGGGTGACAGAAATCATGTTATTAAAACTCTATTGTTAATTAAAACTAATACAATTTTTTTCATTAAAAAAAAAAAAAAAAACAACATAAGATGAAAAACTGACAAATTGACGAAAATAATGAAATAACCAAATACAATTATTGAAATAAATAAAAAAAAAATAAAAGTTACAATTACTAAAATTCAAAATAAAATCTAATTTAAGATCATTCAAAATATAAATATATCCTAAAATTAATATTAAGTATTAAAATGAATTAGTTATGAGTGTATTTATGGAAATATATATATGGTATTATATATATTCGTGCTCAATGGTAAAAGATGAGATGATCTTGCCTCCGAGAGTCATTGGAGAAATCAAAGGAGTAAACCCCAGCTGAGTGTCCCTTAAGGTCAAACGCACGGGCGACCTCTTTGAACTCCCCTGATTTGGCAAAGCAAACCTCCCACACCTTCACATCAGGGGTAAAGCCACAGGAAGCAACAAACCTGAGAAGGAAAAATAGAAGTTTTCAGTCTATTTAACTCATATCTGCATTACATCCATGCTTTGTGTTACCACTGATGCTGGACATGAATCTTTTTAGGACTTTAGGGTTTTATCAAAAGGACATTAATATATACACATTTGTTTAACTACATTAAAAATGTAAATTCAGACTGCTTTTGCAGCAAAAACATAAGTGTATCAGTAGAAAATAAAAAATATATGATATAAGCTCTTTAAAGACTAGAGGTTTCAAAAAACGAACCTTCCACACGGTGACACTGCAACATGCGAGTTGGTCATCTGATTCGTGTTGATAGTAGCTAAAACCTCTCCCTTCAGATCCCAGATCACAATGGTGGTGTCAACAGAGGCAGACATTATAAATTTGCCTGAAAAGCAAACATAAAATGACTATTTAAGTCTTACGTAAAGCTCGTCCCATTTAGTTCAGCAGCATTTAATTACTGGAGTCCACCGACCTGTCTCCGCAATTCCAATGTTAATAATGACCCCCTTGTGTTTCTGAGGGAAATCCTCTGAGGCAGCTTTGAAACTGAAAGTCCCATCCTCCTTTTTAATCATTTTATAAATGCGAATGGTCTCTCCATTAGCCAGCCAAGTGATAAACGCTCTAGGCACAAACACAAACCAGTCAGCAGCAATAATAGTTACAAAAAACTGTTGGATTTAACTTCATTGAACAGCATGTTATTAATGAAGCCAAACGGACCGAGAGTCTGGGCTGAAGCGGACGAGTGTGGCATGGTCGAACTCAACGTTGGCCCTCAAGCACTTGTGATCTCGATCCAGGAAATCTTTAGTGCTCCAGATCCTGATGGTACGGTCATCCGAGCAAGACGCAAGGTATTTGCCATTGCTACTGAAATCCAGGCAGGTGACTTTACCACTGTGATTCTAGAAAACAAAATGCACAGAAATATCAATATATAACTTTGAAATCTGGACATTCTAAATAGGATTATATAAGTACACAATAATTACTAGAACTATAATGAAGGTTTGTAAAACATAATTTTCTGCAGACATTACTTCAGCCTTTAACGTAACTTTATCTTCAGAAATGGTTCTAATGCTAGTTTTTTTTTTAATCATCAGAGTAGAAAACAGTTGCATAGAAATCTTTTTTTCACATTATAAATGTCTTTACTATAGAAGCCTGTTTCCACCACTGAATAAAAAAAGAATGAAGTTAACTGACTTTTTCATCTCACGACTATGACTTTGATTTCTCTCGCTATAATTATAAGGTTTGAAGTCAGAATTGTGTGATATTAACTCACAATTGAAAGTTATAAAGTCAGAATTGTGAGTAATAAAGTCACAATTCTGAGAGTATATCACTCTTTTTTCCCCTTAAAACTGGACTTCCACTAAAGAAATTTATATAACACACTTTTGAGTGTGTATGTGACCCTGGAGCACAAAACAGCCTTTAACCACTGGGGCTTATTTGGGTAAAAATTCCTGACTTTTTTATGCCAAAAATCATTAGGATATGAAGTAAAGATCACGTTCCATGAAGACATTTTATACATTTCCTATCATAAATATATTCAAACTAAATTTCTGATTAGTAATTTGCATTGCCAAGAACTTCATTTGAACAACTTTAAAGGTGATTTTCTGTAGATTCCAGACAGTTGTATCTCAGCCCTTCTTAACAAACCACACATCAACTGAGATTACGTATAAATCTAAAAATAAATGGCACTTATGACTTGTTTTCTGGTCCTGGGTCACATATCTCGCAGTTCCAAACAAAAAGAAAAAGTCAGAATTGCTGGTTTGTAATAACAGATTCAAAGAGAAAAAAAGTCAGAATTGTGAGATAAAAATGCACAAGCTTTTTTTATTCAGTTGCAGAAACAGGCTTCCATACTCTACTGTAACATGCTTTGCAGTAAATGTGTTTACTATATCTCTGAGGTTTGCGAGAATCACCTTTAAAGAGGAAGCCAGTAGGTTGTGTGAGAATGTGTGCTGCTGCGGCTTCTCCTTACGGGGGCGCTGTTGCTGCTTCTGCTTTTTGGAAGAAGCTTTCGCCGCATTTTCGTCTGCTGTAACATTATCCAGCAGTTTGATTATGCAGACATGACATCAAATAAACTACTTTAAAACATAAAAATCGAGCAACTTAAAATTGTTTAAATTGTAAACGTTAGTGTGAAGAAATCAACTTCAAAAGAGACACACATACCCGGCGCACTGGTGTCTTTCTTCTGTTCTTTCTGCTCAGATAATTCGCCTTTCTGTCTGCCAACAGCCACGGCCACTAACAACACCAGCGCACCTATCAGTAGTGATAGTGCAAAGATCGCTGCAAACTCCATCTTGGCGAGATCTGTGCCACGTTTTCACTCCTGACACAAGCAAGCAGACTCGGAGACTGGCTGTGAAGCTGCAGAGCTGTCTTTCTCTCTTTTCTGTAACTCGAGTCGCACTTAGGTCCACTTCACTCCAGTGACTCGCTGGCAACACATAACCCTGATCTTCACTGACTGTGCTCGTGCATCAAACTTCTCAGTCGTTACTGGACAGTTCCCTGTATTCGGTTTCAGAATTGTACAACTTGTTATATAAAATACGTGCATGTAATGAAATCTCAAAATACGGCTGTTTTCTCATAGATTGAATTATATTGTACGGAATCTAGTGACAAACGTCTACTCACCACCGCGCAGCCGCGAGATTCTCTCCTTCTTTGTGGAGGGAATGGCTTTGGTGAAGCTCGCGCTGTTAGCGCCACTAGCGGCGTGGAGTCTCCGCAGAGAACAACCTAACCCAGCGGTTCCCAAACTGGGCCCAAGTACTCCTCGCTGTACGATAGATATTCGGAAACATTAAGAGTAATGAAAAATTCTAAAGCAATGTATCTGTACTCCTCACTAAAAGATTTTGATTTCATATTGTGAATAACATTTCCCCTACTATTTTATTTAATTTATTATTTAATTTAATTTATTTTTATTTCTTGTTGGTGGTGAGTGTGTAATCTCAGTACTTTTGTATATAGCAGATGTTATAAATGCCTTTCTGTAAATTGTTTAAAAGCATTAATAAAAAATAAAAATAAAAAAACTCGCTGTAGACTGTAACGCGGTGACGTCAGGTACGTAGTTGACGTAGATACCTGACGTATGTGTATGTGTTTACCGCGCATGCGCACATCAATATTGCATTCATACTTACTATTGACCCTTTGCAAACACTGGACGCGCAGGCTGAGCAGTATTAGACGAGCGGGAAATTTGAGTAGTTTAAATAGATTATAAACGTTAACGTTACCACTAAACTTTATGGCTTCTTCTATTGAAAAAGTTGTTGTGCCGTTATCGGTCGAGGTAGGACATCTGGTAAGTGTTCACAAAGAGCAATATTTGGAGATAGCAGGTTTGGATACAGACCCTTAACATTCATGTAAGAATAATGTATTTATGCCACTTTCTGTATTTGTAGGTGCATCACTGTCTGAAACCCAACTACAACCATGTCTGCCTCGGACCTTGAGAAAAAATGTGATGCGGTAGTCAATGATATGGAAGTCACACCAGAGCAGGTATAGTCATCCCTCTTAATCTCATATGACTAAAATGTGCTTTAAGGTGTCATGTCATTAATTTCATCTTATATAATTTACAATGTTGTAGGGGAGTAAAAGTTGAGGAAGAGACACGACAACAGGGAAAGTCAAGGCTATGGTTTGACATGAGGGCTGGTCAGCTGCAAGGACAGAGCCTACAAATCCTTCCAAATCCCTAATTAGGCAGATCTGTTACCCTGACCTATGCAGATTTTCAACAGTTGCAACCAGGCATTTGTGACAAAATGACACAAACATACAGTTACTGTTTTTAATTTCACCATAGTGTAAGTGAGTAAAGAAATTAGATGTTCTTTGAACTTCTGTTTCAACTACAGAAATGTATGCAATACATGTTGTGTTCTAATGTACAGGGCCCCTGCTTAAAAAACATCAAAGAAACAAACACAAGACAAAGAAATGCATTTATCATTGGAATATTTATTATAGTCAGTATTACAAATGATCAACATTAAATTACAAACATGATGACAGATTACATCCCTCAATCTCTTTGAGTGCCCTTATCTATTTTTAATCCCAGGTGTATGGTGTAGGCCTATTTTTTTTCCTAATGTCATCATATACTCACTCTCATGTTGTTTCAAACCTGTATGAATTTCTTTCTTCTGCTGAACAGAAAGGAAGATATTTAGAAGAACGTCAGTATCCTATAACTGTCTGGTTATTGACATTCTTCTAAATATCTTCCCTTTCTGTTCAGCAGAAGAAAGAAATCCATAAAGGTTTGAAACAATATGAGGGTGATTATATAAAAATGATCATTTAAAGTGAACTATTCCTTTAATAACATTATTTTTCTCATTTTCAGATGGGGATGTGAACATGATCAAAAAGCCAGAGAGACATATGAGGCTTACGCTGTACAACATCATGTGTTTGTGATGCCCGTCTCCACATTGATACCTCCCATCCCTACCTTGGCGCATCTCCAGATGCCTTGCTGTCCTGCTCCTGCTGTGGCGATGGCATTTTGGAAATCAAGTGCCCAAACTGCGCCAAAGACACCGGAGTCCCCAGTGCCACTGAAAAGAAACATTTCTGCATTGAGAACACATATGATACACATACCAGGTGCAAGCCCAGTTGCTTGTGACGAAGCGGAGGTTTTGTGACTTCATGGTGTGGTCTACATCCAATTTTTTTTTAATGCAGAGAATTTTGCCTGATGCTGACTTTTTTACAGAAGCAGTGCAGAATGTTGAGGCCATTTTATGGCGAGTTATTGGCGAAGACATATACATGCTCAGATAGACTGCTGTCAGACAAAACACAGTCCACAGACTCATGAATGAGTGAATTTCTAGAATTGTTGGGTCTTTGAAAATTATAGTGTGGTCTAGACCTACTCCAATTTTTTTTCTTATGATTTGATACTATAAATAAAATGTAATTGAATAATTAGTAAGATTTGCCAGTGTGTAATTCTACATACATTTAATATCCTTTTAAAAAGAACAACATCATGGTCTAAAGTTTGAGGGCTGGTTTATTTTACAAAAACATCTTTCAACACGTTTATAAAAGCCAACCTAAATTACATAATGTACACTCATATACAGCTTTTATAAAGTTTGTCCTGCATGTTTCAATTTAATACAAAGTGTGAATGTGTTAAGGGAACTGACACATGTCAATATTAAGAGGTTTATAAAACAGCAGAGTGATACAGTAGTCACTGTACACACCTTCTTACATTACGCAGCCAATGACCTGATACATAACTTTAATAATAGTATATAATAGATGGTCTTAAAAGAGCTCTCATCCACAAATATGGGTTCTATGTGACTACTACCTAATAACTAACATTTCAGCTGATTTTAATGGATAAGTAAACAATTGATTGTTAAAGGGATACTCAACTTTATAATGAAAATTCTCGCCCTCATGTTGTTTCAATCCTTTATGAATTTATTAAACTATGACAATAATAATAAAACTATAACAAATGACAGTTTGACTGGGTCTCCATCTGGACAAGGATGACGGTGTGGTATTACACAAATAGAAGCACCCATCGCTGCCTTCTCTCCCCATCAAATGGTATTAGATAAAAATACAGGTCCTTTTTAAAAAATTAGCATATTGTGATAGTTCATTATAAGTTCATTATTTTCTGTAATGTACTGATAAACATTAGACTTACATTATATTATATTTTAGATTCACTACACACAACTGAAGTAGTTTCAAGCAAAGTAATAATTTCTATAATACCCCCACTTGCTTTTTACTGTCCTCGTTTAGTTTTTTAATCAAATAAAGGTTTTAAAGAATCCTTTAAAAGATGAAAAATCTTACTGTTCACAGCTGACTTATAAAAATACTTTAAAATACATATTTTCTTTGCTTTTATTATCTTCTGAAATTCAATTAGCTACAATTTTAATGTGCATGTATTTGTCCGAGTAACTAATCCTTCTCAGCTCCAGTGGGCATCTCTCAGAGTGCATATCCACCGAACACAAAAGGTACAAGCATAAAAAGTAGCCCGAGAGAAAAAATTAATTCCAAGCCCTTCACACAATTTAAAACGGGATAATATAACACACATGATCTGTTTAATCCACAGAGCAGGCCTTTTCTGACTGGAGATCCTTAGGAGAGCACCACAGAAGAACAAAGAGTGAGATAAGAAGAGGAAAACATCAAATCTTTAACAAAACTAAACAACGAAATAACTTTAACAATGTCCAGGCTTTCGGGTGTGATGGGCGGCAACATTCACAGGAATATACAACAATCTGCATGTTTTAGTCAAACTGAACACTACTTCAAATTGTATCAAATATTGTTATGGATTTAATGTTAACGTAAATGTACGGTATAACAGGGCATGACAAAATCACCTTCCAAATAATGATTTCATGAATTATTATTGATTTTTACATTTTTGTATTCAATCTGTAGAGCAGAGAAAATGCATTACGTGAATCAAAGCTACATGCCACATTCTCTTCTGTATAGCAGCTGTAGAAAGGAGAATTCTGGGAACACTAGAGAAAATGGAGATGAAAATCACCCATCTGACTTCACTGCTCCAGTCTCTAGCAGGGAACAGACGAATGCAGCGGCTGAAGAGGAAGAGGGTGATGTCTTTCCTCCAGCATCTACTGCAGACCCAGACAGATTGGAACAAAAGTGATCAGAGAGAGGGTTTATCAGAGAACGGTGAGAATCACAGAGGTTTTAACAGAGTGTAATCAAACAGTGTTTTTGAGCTCCAGCAGTCAAGAGCATGGCATGATTATGTTCAGAAATGTTTTTGAAAGAAGTCTCTAATGCTCACTCCTCTCTGTAAAAATATATAAAACTATTTTAATGAGACATATAACAGTAATGCTTTGAAATACTACAATATTAAGCTGTTATCTTTAAACGCTTGTACCAGACTCCTTACAAGAGCCTTAAAACAATAATTTACTGAGCCATTATTACAGGCGCGAGAAGAGTAATACACAGCTCATGTGTTCACTGCTTAAATATCTAAGTCATATTTCATTGACTCTATTCATCAGGTGACGTTTTGCACACAGCCCAGAATCTGGTGTCGATGTTGATGAACACCTTACATGCTGGACAACCGGGAGAAAGAGGGGAATCAGTCCAACAGCAGTGGACCGTCAGCCCAAGAGGGAAGGTCCAAGTCAAATGTGCAGTCAGTGCAGCAGGAAATGGCTAGGTGTGAGATTCACTGTAATTGCTGTTTTAATAAACTTGTGTGTGCTTTGGTTTATATATACTGTACTTGTGTTAGTGTACTGTACTAAAAAGGTTTTAAAATGAACAGTGCGGTGGGAGAGGAAAGATAGTCTGGAGCCTTCACTGCTGGCAAAAAGAAAAGTGTGTGTTTTTTTACCCAAAACTGAGCAATTAATGAAATCAGACATATTTCTGTGAAGTCACTATGTCACAAACTAGGCCCTATCTCCCTCCAGCCCTCAGTTTCAACACAAGTTTTCACAAACAATCCAACTTCAGACTATTTCGGTTCCCTGGCCTTGCTATGTTTTTAACTGTCTGCCCTGTTATCTCATAGTCTCTAAACTAAACAGGCTGATGGCGCACACACTTTTCCTAACCAAAATATTTTACTAAGTCCTAAAGTTTTACGTTTATTTTCTCCAAACTCAGCCTAATTCATAATTTTCATCTCTTTCCAATGCAACATGTGACGTGCAATGAAGATTGTCAGCAGCCTTTGTTTCTGTGTCATATGTAACAAGTTGCTTTTCAGCATTAACAACATTCATTTTAGACATACAAACAGGAAAGTGTTTTCTTCATTGCAGAGAGCAGATAGATTATCAGTGCATGTGTGAGTTATTCATTTATGTTCACTTCCCTTAACTTGTGGTGAGCTGCACCCCTCTCGTCCTTCCCTCAGCCGATCCCCATCCTCCTTGCTTCTTCTCTGGACAGTCCTTGGCCCAATGCCCATCTTTCTGCACACACGGCACTTGGAACAGTCTTTCAATTCATGGTCATCGGTTTCACAAATCCAGCAGCCTCTCCCTCGCGAATACCTCTGGTTCTTTGCACGGCCTCTTTCAATTTTCCATTTTCTCCCCCCGTTCTGGCGCTTTCAGCTCTCAGGCTCAGCTGCAGATGTTTGTTGGTCTTTGCCTGTGTCTTCTCACGCTTTCCTGTCAGCAGTTTATCAACATGCAGGGCGTGAATCAAAGTGTGTTGAGTGTGGCTCTCCCACACTCCGGGCTCAGCTCTTCTGTCACCTGGCTCCGCCAGGCCAGAGAATTTGTTGAACACTTCATGCAGGCGGCAGTAATAGTTGTCCGCTGGGGCTCTGTTGTCATCCAAAGGAGTTTCGGGCACATCAGCGTAGCCCTCTTCTCACTCAGCCCTTCCCGTGTCTTTAGTCGCACAGAGGGGGATCTCTCTGATGGTGCGGTGGGCATGAGCAGTGTCTTTGTCTTTGGTGGTTTTGCTCTGGGATTTCCCCATACTGACTTCTGACACAAACACAGGGACGCCCCAACAATAGACCTGTCAGACGTCTCCGCACAGGCTCAGTCTATTCCCCCAGACCGACAGGGGTTCAGTCTATCAGCCTAGACCAATGGCTCAGTCTATATCACTCCAGACTGATAAGGGTTCAGTCTATATCACCCCAGACCGATAAGGTTAATGTTACCAAGCCAGTCAGCAGTCAGTATGGTTCGTTTCCCTTTTATCAAATTATATCTGATACTTTTTATTTCAAAAACCCATTCAATTTTGATTTACAATTCAATTTGTTTCTTACCGAGAGTTTTCTGTGTCACGGGTTCTTTTCCTGATTCCAGTGGTGTCCCTTCCAGGCCTCGGCGAACAGTCCCTCATCCCTCAAAGCTTATACGGGGTTTAGGGCTGTGACTTCTAAGTCCAGGATCGCTAATCACCGTACGTTCCTAAGTCCAGAAGAAAACATCCAAGGAATCCCAAATCCTCGTCGCCAAATTTTTGTGGCAAAAATTTGGAGATTATCGGTCAAGAAGACAAACGGAGCAATTGCGTTTTATAAAGATTTAATTCTGGCAAGAATGGTGTACAGTCATACAGAAAGAAAAGGCTCCCTGCAGAGCGTCACAAAGGAGGGGGTTGTTCTTCCCCACTTTATACCTCTTTGCACACCCAAGGTCACAAACTAAAGACCGCTGACATTTTCTTTAAAAAGACAGAACCCTTAGAAAACACGTCGGTCACAAGCACTTTCATAAAGCTATACACAGAGCTCATATAGAAATCATTTCTTAAGAGTCAAATGAATTAATATGGCAAATATGGCAATATGAATTTTCTGCAACAAGGATCGCGTTTTCCACTCGTTTTCAGACGCTTCGTGAACGTACCTGTATGTTACATTTAATGTTAAAGTATCGTTAACGCCAATACAAACATTATTTTAGTGTGTTAGAGCAGAAAGATGCAGCTCTGGTTAAACAGCTGGATGCTTGGTTGAAATGGCAAAGGGAAATGCCTAAACTTTACCTGAATGCCGCGGGATCGTTTGTAATGTGCGTGTTTCTGGTTCTCGTCTGTTTGGGGGTGGGAGGAGCAGATGACCTGGATGCGTCCTGATGACTCAGCAACCCCTGCTGCTCTGTCCAATAACTTCTCTTTCTCTCACACCCCTCGTCACACTGGTACTGGAATACTCATTTCTAATAAATTGAATTTTTTTCACCACTCTCTGCTCTGCAACTATAACTCATGTGAATGTCATGCTATCAAAGTAACAGCTCCTATTAAACTCCATGTTGTGGTCATTTACCGCCCTCCTGGTCAACTAGGCACTTTCCTGGATGAGCTGGATGGACTGTTATCTTTATTCCATGAGGATGGCACTCCACTTTTAGTCTTTGGTGATTTTAACATTCACCTGGACAAACCTTACGTTGCAGATTTTCACTCACACATAGCTTCATTTGATCTAAACCGCCTTGTTACTACTAGCACTCACAAATCAGGCAACCAACTAGACCTAATTTACATACGAAATTGCGCTGCAGACAACACCTTGGTTAAACACCTGAGTTGCCCCGCCCCGTGTGACGTCACACGCACGCGACCCAAGCAAAGTGTTGGCGTGGAGCTGTTGAGGATGGCAGATAGAGGTAAGTTGCTTCTGATATTGTTTTATTAAATGCTAAATAAATTACATTTGATGCATTGAATAACATGCATTTCACGAGTTTTTTGGGCATGTTTAAAAAGTTAGTAAAAGTTCAACCGGATAACGTTAGGTTGTATGTTATGTTGTAAAGTTATCCCTACAAAAAAATATATTTTTCTACATTTTCACCATGGTTTATTTTCGTAAAGTGAATTGTTTCGAGCTATTAGATTTAAAATCCTAGCCTAATTGTAATCTACCTGTATTAAAGTAACGCTAGCAGTTGTTGAATTAAATAATGGATATGTCTTATAAAAATGTATTTGTTTGTTTCAGTAATCAGTAATTCATTAATGAGTTGTTGGTGTGTTCGAGATGCTAACGTCTTTCGCGTCTCCTTCATTATCCCTTAATGTGACCACGCCCCCACGCCGCGCACAATAGATATGATTATCATCCATGTGGAGCGCTGCATGTAAACACCCACATCAGCACAAACAAAGCAGCGAGAGTTTACCTGAAGTTCATCCCGGAGACTGAATAAGACAGAATTCACTTCAGAAAAAGAAGACGCTCAGAGGAATAAACTTTGGATTACCTCAGACAAGAAGAATGCAGACGAAGAGCTACGGAGTGATCATTATAATAAGATTAATGAGTCATTTCTTTATTAGTTAGCTTGGTATTGTGGCATAAACAATTTGTTGTTTTTTTTTGCACTATTCTTAGACTTTTATATTTTAACATGTAATTTATGTATAATTTGTGATCACAGCTATATTTTCT
>JAUYWG010000044.1:12046338-12075704 GCA_034779775.1 Enteromius afrohamiltoni
CTCTTCTTTGTATTGGATCATGGACTCAAAATGAAGCTTTTGCCATGGCTGGCCCATTGCTCTGAGCTGAACCCTGCAGAAAATTAGTGAGGTGAACAAAAAAGAGGAGAAGCACCATCACAGAGCTGGTATTCTGAAGGATCTGGAGAGACTCTGGATGAAGGAGTGGTCTCTTTTCTCTTACCAGGTGTTCTCCAAACTCCTCAGACATTACAGGAGAAAACTCAGAGCTGTTATCTTGGGAAAAGTACGTAGCAATAATTGGATACCAATAATTGTGGCCAACAAGTTTTGGAGAAAAACATGTATTTCATCATGAGTTTTTCTCCCCATTTTCAATTGTTTACTTCAATAATAGGTTAGAATTTTGTACATTTAAAAAAAAAAAAGATCAAAAGGATAAACAATGCAGATTTATTTTCACAGCCTGCTTTGCTCAGATTTACCAAGGGTGCCAATATTAGTGGAGGGCACTGTAACTCTTGGTAATTCATAACAATTAGTGAAGAATAATTATAAATAAATGTAATTAATGAAAAATATAGCCATTTGAAAAAAAAAAATAATGACTTTATTTTTGCACCAAATGTACCCCCAATTATAGAATCACTCATATACATATATATGTGTGTGTGTATGAAGTGTAGTCTATCCATTAATACAAGTTTAACAAATACAAAACCTCAAAGACGAGTCCATACATGCATATATTAGAAGGCCAGCCAATTAAAAAAAAAAAAGGGAAACAAAAAAGTAGAAAATATTTCCAGTTAGCACTTACAATACAATCTATCCATGTATGACATTTCTATCGATTCATGTATCAGTTCATTTTTTTGACATCATCAATCCACAGGTGCTACACCATAACATCATACAACAAATATAATCTGAGTTATTATTTAAAAAAACTAAGGTCCCCACTTCCTCTTAAATCATAATAAGACAATTCATGCATTCATTTAAAAAAAACAACAACTAAAAAATATTCACCTCCAGGATCTTTATTAATTTGTTGAAATTATCCACTGATTTGTAATAAATTCAAACAAAAGACTTGCACTGCCCTTATAGTCACAGTCACACTTTTAACAAGAAGTGCTCAATTAATAACAAAACCATATTGGTCTTAACTCTTAACCAACTTCCAAAATTAGACCTTAGCTATAAATTATATCATATGCTTAATTTCTCAGTAGCTGAACATCTGTGGTGCTGCGGCGGTCTGTTGGGACGGTCCTGTGACCTGCGGCTGAATCTGATGCCTTTGTTCTGGCAGTGTTTGTGGTTGTTCTGGAGGGGCCTGAGAGTCTGTCTGGGTTTCGTCTATGGTTGTCGCATGAGCTCCGTCTGTGGAAGCAACGGGCCTCCAGGTTAGAGCGGGCTGCTCCAGCTGGTGGGAGATCGGGTTGACGAAGGTAGTGAGGTTGATGAAATGCGCAACCGGCTGTGAAGCAGCGGCCCCCGTGGATCCCACCGCCTCTGGCTGGAGTTCGGCTGGCCGGTTGTGGAGCATCGCCGAGCCGCTGACAGCATCGAATGTCACAGTGAGGATGGAGCTGTCCAGGGTAAGAGGCCGATCGCTTGGAGCCAGATGGCCGACAGCGACGGGCTGCAGGTTGCTGAACTGTGCAGGAGCGGGTGTGGAGATGGGGGTCACGGTGATGTTGGTCAAACTGACCGAGCTGGAGGGGGCTTGAGGGGCGTTGGGATCAGCCAGCACTACCACCTATGTGTGGGAGATTATTTAATATAATCGAGTGAAACAACACTCACAATCAAAATTTTTACATTTACATCCCATTTTACTTTACAAAATATTTGCCCATTAAACAGATCTTCTCAATTAGGAACTGCTTTGGTCTAGGCAAACACTACATACACTGACTGATATTAGAGATTTATGTATTAACGTAATACATTTAATTACATTTTAGTTCAATAACTTTATTAAATGTTTAATCTTTCGTAAATCTTTAATGTGTAATCTCAAAATGAATACACATTTTTTACTGTAAATTATTAAGTTACAACACCTAAGTTACCTTAAAAATATCTTTGAGTGTTTCATTTATAGCTTATTTGGTAAAATCGAATTGTATTATCTGCCAATCATCAGAAGTTTCATATCGGTAATTGAATTTTGAAAGAATAAATAAAAGAATCATGATCAATATGACCAGGGATGTGCTTTTTGGAAGTTAATAAGGTTTATTTTTAAATGCAATAAATTAAATAATTTGACAAATAAATTAAATGTAATCTTTAGCAGATATTAAAAGTAATTTAGATTTTTATACTGTACATTATCTTGAGATACACAAATTTCACTTGTAGTGTTTAAAAAAATTATTTGTTATTTATGTAGACAAAATAATATAAAAATAACAACAAAAAAATAATATAACAAACAAAAAAATGATAACAAAATAATAATAAATCTTAACTAGTTGTTTAAAATATGAATTTACATTTTTAGAGACATGGTATAGAATTTTAATTACATTTAGAAAAGCAATTGTGAAAACTGTAAGACCAGCCATGTGCATTAACAAAATAAATATGTTTGAAATTTATTTCATGTTGACTTGGCAAATTGCTTGAAAATAATTTCTATTAGAACAAACCTGCTGAATGCTCTGCACAGCAGAGTTGGTTTCATCTCCTACAGTGGTGGAGAATTCTGTGGTTTTGCTGGTGAAGTCAGCGTACTCGTCTGAATCCGACAGCTCAGGCTCGTGAGGCAGGTGTTTTGCCCTCTTCTTGGAGGGATTGGAGTTCCTGGAGACTTTTTCTCCAGAGAGAGAGCCTTTCTCCAGAGTCAGAGAGGGCTGAACAACAGCGAGAATCCAAATCGTGAAAAAGCACATTCAAATATCTCTCATGCGACACTATTCTTTCTCTGTCTATCAGCACGCAAATACAAGCTGTTAAAAGGCAAACCTGTGAAATACTGATGGTGGAGGCGTCGACTGTGGAGGGTTCTTGAAGATCAAAGTCACCCAATCGTACCGTCACAATCTGCTGAGATCACATCAAACTTAGACATCTTAGCTTTCCATAAACTCAGAAATGTTAAATATGTGAGTGACAAAGTAAAATTAAAATGTCTTTTAAACTAATATTTTGTGTATTCTAAATTCATTAGTGTAGTCTATTTTACTGACTAAAATAGTGCGCAGTTTACAGTAAAAAATTATCTTGTGGAATATTACAACAATTAAAAAATATATTTTATATATCTATTTTTGCTGCGTGATATTTTTGTGGACTCTGATAGACTACCACTCAAACGTTTGAGCTTTAAAGATAAAAAAATAAAAAATACTTCTTTCAGCAAGGAGCCTTAAATTGGTAAAAAGTGACATTAAGACGACAGTTTTATTTTACACACTAAGACAGCATGTCATTTATTCAACAAATACATTACTTATTTGATGAAAAATCTATATTTAAAAGTGTAACACTTTAAAAGTGTAAAAGTATAAAATGTTATAGTTTATTACATATACATGTGTAGAATGCACAAAAGATTGTATAAAATGGTTTAAATGTATAACAATGTTGATCATTAAAAATACATAAACTATGGTTGAATTATTTTATGTACATTTTTTGTTTACCTTCATACATTTAGCCATCCTATCCAAAGTGACTTACGGATGTCACATTTTCTACATTTTTCCTCTTCTATGTCACTGTTGTCTTGTAATTTTATTCAAGGATTTGATTCTCACGTCATACATCCCGGTGTATTAAATCAAATAATTGAATTATAATCATTATGCATTATGTCATAATCTTAATTATCATTGACATAAAAAACAAAAAAACTTCATATCACTAATGTGATTAACCTTCGAGGCGTGTGGTAGTGTCTCACCTCAGGGTGTTTGCGGCGCATGTGGCGGTTCATGGAGGCTCGTGTGGAGACTTTGGTGCCACACAGATGACAGCTCTGAGCCTCCACCTTCTCATGGGTGAGCTGCATGTGTTTCTGCAGCATATACTGCGTCACATACTTCTTATCACAGACGGCGCAAGAAAATGTCTTTCCAACTACAAATCAGAAACAGATGCGAGTAAACATCTGGCTGTTTATCTGTAACTATACCAAACTCTAGAATATTTCAGTGAACCGTACCTGTATGAATAAGCTTGTGCGTCTCCATTGTGTTTCTCTCACTAAATGTCTTCCCGCACAGTTCACACATAAAGTCCTTTGTGCCTGAAGTTATGCATTATATTTATTCTTTACTCATGTTTTGCAGTACCAGTATCATATGCAACAATAGAGTACATGTCTAGAATGTTGCTGACCTGTATGTCTTTTGTAATGCTTCAGCATGTTAACTTTCTGGGCAAATTTGCGGTTACACTCTTTGCATTCGTATTCTTTAATTCCTTTGTGAAGCTTCATGTGATGCCGTAGAGCGTGTTTTGTCTTCATACCTGGAAAACACAAATATATGTACTTATCGCATACATCTAATGCTTTTGGAATCATTTATGCTTATCACCAGGCAACATCTGTAATTATTGAATAAGTGTCCATACCTTTTCCACATTCTGCACACAGGAAGTCTCTGACATTGTCGTGGACCCTTAGATGTTCCTTCAGCATGTCTTTCCTGGCGAAAGACTTTCCACACTGATCACAGCAATGGCTTTTTACTCCTGCGATGGCGAGTGGATTTAGCATTTTAGCTAAGCCTCGCATATAAAATCAATTTCTACCTGTGTAATGCTAGACTCACCTGTGTGGATGATTTTGTGCCTCTCCAGGTTGCCGATGCTGTTAAAAATCCGTCCGCACATGTCACACGGATGAATATATCTGCCAAGAAAGTAGTGGAGTTTAACTCAGCTACCAACAGAAACCTCACGAGGTTACCGTCTGTTTGTAAAAGCGGTCTCACTTCTGCACTGCTGGATCGGGCAGGTGGTCTCGGTGGATGACCAGGTGAGCGTTGTAAGTGGCCTTCAGAGCAAAACGGCGGTTACACATGGTGCAGTTGTAACCTTTTTCCTTATGCATGTCCATTATGTGTTTCAGGTAGTCACGACCCTTGGCGAATGTCACCTGAGGAAGTTGATGAAAAATAAGAGGGAAAGGGAGAATGAGATTTAAACCTTCCACACATCCGCTTTAATACCCGCGTTAGATGGCTAGATGACATCATACGGCAATTTGCATATTCATTACGTCAGTGCATCATATTATCTTGTTTCTCTGGGGTCACATAATGTTATTCAATGCACTCTAATTCTCACTATAACTGTTTTCACCGATATTTTTAATGGTTTGAAATGGAATGAATATGAAATAGTGCCTGAAATGCACCCCTTTATAAGGGCCTACTGAACTAGCTCTACTTTGCAAGATGTTAATCTGGATCAAAATCCTTATTTATAATCAAGCATTGTCTGATGAAACCAAGTACACGTAAGATATAGACAATGGCTATGCTGTGATTTTGGCTATATTTGCATGTAAAATGGAGAAAATGTTAAGATGTCACAATAATGACAGTTTACCTGACATTTCTTGCAGCTGTATTTGTGATGTTCAGGATCGTTCTTCTCATCTTCCTCATCAGAGCTATCGTCACTCTCCTCCATAGAGATGCCAATCTTCTTAATAAAGTCCTCTCTCTCCTGCTCGTCCATTAATGCGATGTCCTGAAAAAATATGCATTTTGAAACTCAAATCAATCACCAATTTAATATCTGTTTAAGCACCTAAACACCCATTAACAAAAATGCTATTGATAGACAGTGGTGGATCATATTTAATCAGCATTTCCTTCAGGCCGACTAGTCATTCAGGCAACTCACCAATTACTTAATAATAAAAAAATATTGAAGTTTTAGCATGCCACCGTTCCTCACCTTAAAGTGCACATGAATGTGATCTCTCAGCACATCCACTCGGAAGAATTTGCGTCCGCAGATCTCACAGGTGTATTTCTTGTCCCCGTGGGTTAGTAAGTGTTTGTTCATGTTACTTCGACAGGAAAACACCTTGAATAAAAAGTTATTATTTTAGTCTGTTTTGCACAGAACTGATATCACCATATTGGTGTCACTGATGTAGGAAAACCACCTTTCCACAAATGGGGCACTCCGAAGGCTCCTTCCTGTATTTGCTTCCCTCCTCCCCATTCGCTTCGAGCTCCTCTCGCTTCATGTTCTTCGGGCCTGTGGAAAAGCAATGGGTGGTGGAAGCCATTAGTGCACACACAGAGGAAGTGACATAATGGTTGATGATCTCTGCTTAAAGCGAAGGGCAAAGAAAGTTAATGAGGCCTAGAAACAGAACAGATGTGCAAGAACCATCTGTTCAGTGGTTGTGCTTATTTACAGATTAGATCAACTTTAGACTTTACCTGCCATTTTTTACTTTTAAAAATAGGTTCTAGATATTTTACGTATGCATGGAGTCTTTATTTATAGCAGCGATCTTAAACACGTACCGACAACATGCCGCTTCTGGTGGTCCTGCATGACATCTTTGCGGTAGAACATCTTATTGCAGATTTCACAAGCGTAGAGTTTCTCTCCGTGTTTCTTTTTGTGCTTGGATAAATTACTGTTAGTGGAGAAAAACCTCGAGCATATTTCACACTGGAAGGTTTTGTCATCTGCAAAAAGAGGAGACCAAATATATATCTTATTCATTTGTACAAATATAATTTTAAAGTGTGTATTATAACTCAAGTCACGAAGGTTGAATTGTAAAATAATTAGGAACTGTTAAATGCATGAATTACATAACACCCTAATTAATTAGTCATACGCGTTTTTAATTAGCGAATTAAATCAACAGCCATAAAAAGTTAATTGACCAATAATTCCAAAAATATTACATTTCATAAAATGCATGAATAATTATTAGTATTTATTAGTTCATTGAATATTTGCACACAAATATGTATGAATACTTTGGAGCAGTTCTCATGAAACGATTTAAACTCGCTAAAATGATTCAATGATTGTCATTAAAATGAAATGTCTTTACCTGTCCTGCAGTTATGAAATCTTAAGGCATTTTCCACTCTGAAGGATTTCTCGCAGGTTGAACATTTGTATCTGTACTCTATGTCAGGCTAAGCAAACATACAAACACACAATACAAACGCACAGACCCATGTAAAACGAGTGCATCTAGCTGTTTTTCATTTTATTAAATCGGTGAATAAAACGCCATTAGTCAAAAATGTGCCATACCTCATTCTTGCTGTGTTTGTATGATATATGCTGCTTAAGACTCTCCTTTCGGCTGAACATCTTATCACACTCATCGCACTTAAAACATTTATCGCCTGTAAACGAAGTAAACAGTTTCTATAAACAACGAAGCAAATCACATAGAATGATTCAGCTCCGATAACCCCAAATGGAGTGTGATAAGTCATTTCTCAGGATGATGGGAGAGTTACCGTGGGATCGGATGTGTCGGTTGAGGTTGCTGCTGTTCTGAAACACTTTACTGCAGAGGCAGCACTGGTAAACTCTTTTATGATCTGCTCCCTGCCGCAGAGATCTCTTCCTCACACCAGGCCTAATATAGAATCAATGGATGAATTCCAGGATTTTTAAAAAATAATAGTAAGTTCAAAAGAACAGCACTTATTTCTAGAAATCTTTAGTACATTTAGAACTGTTTTTGCTGTCTCTGTTGATTCTTTTAGAAAAGGAAATAACCCCAAATATATGTGCTTTAACACACAGAGGATGTGATGTAAGGGTGCCCTTACTTCCCAGTGGTGATGGGGGAGCGTGTCACCCGATATGTTTTGAGTGACGGGCCATCTCCTGCAACCACCTGTTGGACATCCAGTACAGACAGAGGAACGTCAGGAGCCACAGTAGTGAGAGTCTGCCCATCCGACACAGGAACAACGGCTTCTACTGGATGAGAGGTAAAAAAAAAATCTCATTCAGGCAATTCTTCAAGTGCTACTTTTCAGAAATGTGCTACCCCTTACCACCTCACCTTGATTAGAATCGGCCGTTTCACTCGATGCAGGTCTTTGCGTTTTTGTTCGTCGTGGCCTGCCTTGTTTTCTGGTTGGCTCTGGTGGGGCAGGGGTAATGCCGGCTGTGTTGTTTTGGGATATCGCTTCTGCAACCTGCTGGACAGATGGGTCTGCGGCAGGCACAGGGGTTTGGCAAAGCAGCAGGTCCGGGACAGGAAGGGTCCCTGTTGATGGCCCCTTTCCTGGAGGTGCTCCAGGTTTGTTGGACACCATTTCTGAAGTTACAATTCTGAATTGCATCATCCAAAAGAGCTATACTTCAGATTGCACGGACTTTAAAGCACACATACCTGGTGGAGGTGGAAGTGCAGGTGGCCTAAGAATAGGCCGATCCATTTTTTTGGCATAAAAAGCGCCATACCAGACTCTAAGCTCTGTTCCGGGCAGGACATCCTGGGATGGAGCAAATGAAACAACAATCAAAGTAAATTAGCATTCGAAGTTTGATAAGAAACCATAATAAACTAAGCTGTTTTTTATTTATCTGCAACCATCCACTATACAATCAGTGTCATGAATGGCAAAGAAGTGTTGTATCAATTCACCTGTGATGTATTAAAGTAAACATCATCATCTTGCTGGTATGCCGTCAGATTCTGGTGTTTGTGGTCTGCGGCAGGTCGAACCAACATCATCCAGTTGCAGTCATCTTCATTGGACATGTCAAAGCACACCACTGAGCCATCCTTTTGAAATATCTGAGATAAACAATAGAGAAAACATTAAATATAAGCCCATTTGGATAGGACCGGTGCATTGATGGCCTATTGCTCACCTTTAAAGGAAATGGCCCCTCAATTTGAAGGCTTGAAACCCTCTTGGCCTCAAAGGGGCCAAATCGAGTCCTCTTAACCAGTCGACTAAGCACAAACACACCTTCTTTGCCCTCCTCAGCCGACCTGATCTGCAAGCTGTCTGGTAAAGATGACCTGGAACATGAACAATGATGATGTTAAAATGTAAAATTTAATTATATTGAAATTAAAAGTTAATATATAATATTAAGCTAATGTACAATATATATCTAAAATAAAAAAGTTAGCATTAAATATACCAAAACTGTCATTACTGTTACAAAAATATTCTATTTTAAATAAATACTGTTCTATTTTTATTTATTTATTTTTTTTTATTGTTATTTAATCGCTGAATTAAAATATTAGAATGATTTCTAAGGGTGATACTGTCGCTTTAAATTCATAGGAATAAATAACATTTTACAATATATTTAAACAGTAAATAGTTTATAATGATATTTCTTAAAAAATATATATTTTATGTACTGTATTTGTCATAGTAAAACACTGGTAATTAACACAAGACAGTGAATATCTGGCACATATGGTCATCTAATTGCAGTCAGTGCGATCAAGGAGTGCCAAGACCCTCACTGAGGGTATCTGGCCAAAAGCCACTCATGTCCGCTCACCGTGCCCGACTCAGAACAAACGAGTCCTTCACCGTGATGACAGGCCCCAGCTCAGGACACTCAGAGTCATGGTACTGCCCGCAGTCCTCACACCCTGCAGGGAGAGCAGTCACATGCACATATTATGCCATGTTCATGAATTAAACAAGGACACTGCAAAAGAGCTTAACAGTTGCAAGGAGGATACAGTATTGCACTATTACAATCATGTTGCATGCATATTCATAAACACATGTGAGATTATAGTTGCATACTTACAAATAAACTCATCTGGTGTCTGCTCTGCCATTCTGACCTCCTAGAGATGATGCATAAAATATGTACATTAGTTTTAACACCTGTACTAATTTTAGCATTTTGGCATGTTGCTCTTATGAAAATGTAACAAACTACAGAATAGCACTGTATATTATTATTTATTATACTTAATTAATTATTAAATGTATAGTACATTAATTACATTACTAAATAATACAGACTTGTATTCATGTTGACTTGACACATTTTGTTTAAAACGTGAAACCATTTTCTGCAAAAATCAAAAAAACTTTACAAAACATACCTGGTAGAAAAAAACTTTTTAAATTTATAATAATAAAATATTACGTCCAACAACTTATGCTAACATTTATTTTTAAAGAAGACTTAAAAATAGTAACCATTGCACAACATAAACATTTTTACTTTGTAGTATGAACTGGGTTTTAATATATATATATATATATATAACTTTATAAATATGCACATGTCGGTTAAGAATAAAAAGAAAATTATATACATTATAAAACTGCAAGTCCTTGCAAACATACTGTGATGACACATAAATGCATTTTAACATTATAACTTTGTATTCATTGCATTGCTGTCAGTCAGCGGAGCCCTTTACACACTACAACAGACTGTGTTAATGCTCCCAAGATCAACAATCGTAACAAATAACGCTCTTAATCCACGCAGAACAGGGAGCAGTTCGCGCGTGAAACCCCTGTAAGCAGCGACGGAAAGACTACAATACGGACAGAATCCGTGATTTGGGAAGATTTCAAACCGTAGCCGGGTTTTAACTCCGATCTCAGGCTGCGCTCGCTCTCTTTCAGCAATGCAAATGTAACAAAGAACAATCGGCATGGCGGATGGAATGGAGACGCAGTGCTCATCTGGAGCCAGAGCGTTTGAAAGCGCAAAGCTCGAGAAACTGGCCCCGCTAGCACTTTTTACTGATACTGCACCTGTGAATGAGGAGCAGCTGGGCATTTCGCTCCATGCGTTTGAATATAAATACCTCACAAGTTTAGCATAAAGTCATTACCTGTTTTCCAAACGTCTACACATTTGGTGAATCCTGACTCCGGGTTCCAATCCGCTCCAGAAACCGCGCAGGACCGGAAATAAGACCGCGCAGGCATTATGGGAAATGTAGTTTCACATTACACCCGCCGTACCCTGTGAGGTTTTAATTGAATATGCCAGCTGGTATATTCGATTATGCAAATACAAAACATTTTATTTCTGAAAGGCAGAAAGAAAAGTAAAAAGCTATTACAGAAGTCAGTGTTTATTGCTCAAAGCATCACACAATTCCTGAATAGTACAGGCTGACATTCATTATGTAGATTGGTGTAGTCAAGGCATCAATTTGCAGGCTAATTATTAGGCTTGGAGAGTGCTTCATAAATGAACATAGTTGTAGTTCTTACTTAGCAACACACTAGCCGTGCAAGTTTTAAAATGCACAGCATAGTAGTATGCCTGTATTTTATTCTATAAAACAAAAGTCTTTCCTTCAGGTAATGACAGACTTTATTTTAGTCGAATTGCAAACCAACATTATTAAAATGCTGACAGAGAATTCTTGGGGCTTCTAAGTCTCAAACCGAACAGCTCAATAAGTTCTTTCTTCAAAGGTCACACATGAGTGATTTTAATATTGCAAGTAAACGTGTTTCAGTGAGCATTAAAATATCATTCACAACAATTTCTAAGGTCCTGGTTAAGGAGACTGACAGAAAGACTCCAAGAAAAAGCACAGAGGAGTTAAGTTAATGAGAGGAGTTCTTTAATGCACATGGATATATTATGATATGCATATACAGAGGACTGATGTGTTAGATTTCATTTAATGACTGGATCACCTCTGGCCGGACATTCAAGCATGACAAAAATAAAATCTGCATGTGCCACTTTCCATTTCGCTGGAAAATACCACTTTTATTTTGTGACAGCCAGGATGCACACGGCAACACACAACAAAAATGATGAAACAAAAAAAAACAAACAAACAAAAAAAAACACACACACACACACACACACACACACAGAACAGCAGTCCTCCTAAAATACATATTTAACAGCCAGACTTCTGAGGTTTCTTTCTGGCAACATTCATTGTGGACAGGCATTAAGGTTTCTTCTACATATACAGTTTGAGGTCAAGTAAATGTCAAGCAGAGCCTGTTATTGAATCCCCTATAATACAAATCCACTGCAGTTCTTCACACAGGCTCAACAGACAAGGTCCAAAATACCAACACGTCATTCAGCCATTTCAGCTGGAGTACAAGTAAAACAAGACTGCACACTTGGGAAAATCTCAAATCATGGACTTATTGATGAGCGAAATTCTCATGCATTCCGGTCTCTCTCTATAGGAAAATGCCCTTGCTTAGTGTTCAATACCTTTGGTACAATTGATGGCATGATGGAATAACTGAAAAAAAGTGAAAAAACAAAACATACGTATACACACTGAACAATGTGTACTTAAAGGATATTTAAAATAAAATAACCTTTTAATTATATTTTCCCATATTTAGAAATTAAAAGATGAATAAAAAAAGCGAACACATCAGTGCCAAAACAGAACATTTTAAGTGTTATGCTGTTTGAAAATGTTTCGCTAAAAATAAAACTTGTTACTCCCAAATTTGTTGAAACTGCAGATCTTTCTCCCTATCAAAATGAAAACTCACATATTCAATTCACATCAGAGGTCTTTCACATCATTTTTAATAAACTAATTCAGAGCCAAACCTCACAGAATTCACTGCACATCCCTGCAAATGCATTTGTAATGAGTTTTGAACATATAAACAAGTGCAAATCAAATCGATGGTGCTCCCTTGCCTTATATTGCAGGATCCATCAGGTCGCCAGAGGGGGTCCAGAAGGTTAAAGCTCAAGTAGACGGCAAGAAAGAGGTGTCCTCAAATCCCGCTTTTGGTTAGAAGGCCACAAAGGCAGAATATCTTTTGCATGACGATCAATATTTGCATAAGGTTAAATGACACCGAGTCATTTGGAGCGACGAAGAGAGCCAGTGCTCATTTGAAAGCTGTTTTGTAAACTTTCTTGCACAAAACACGCACACAAAGTTTAAAGATAAAGGTGAATGGTGTCGACGGAATGGTCGAGTAGGGAAAGCGCCAATGACATTTCCTCCACATGGATGGAGGATAAATCTAGCCTTCAAGGAGCAGAAGCAAGCTGAAAGGTCTGAATAATGGAATAGGCATTCAGTGACTTTGAAACATGGTGTTGATGAGAATGATTGTTGCTACGCAGAGGTTTTGGCAAATATGGCCCAGAAACAAGCGACGACTTGCATAAAAGTTACGAGAATGAATGTGGAAAGGACGATGTTAGAAGAGGTGCAAAAGCTATTAGTTTGGATGAAGGCGACGGAGTGGGCAGCTCATGTGGGCGGTTCTCTCACTGTGCCGTTGGTTTTGCTTTTGCTCCTGGGCAGAAGCTTGCGGTTGATGATGCGCCTGAAGGTGGCCGTCCTCTTTTCCCTGTCGCCCATCATGGCCGTCTCGGGATGCTCCAAGTACTGCAGGTCGTTGTGAGACTGGCTCATCCCCGGTTCCTTTCGCTGATGTCGCCGTCTGAAGAATAGCTTGGCACTCTTGTGCAGGAAGCTGCCTACAGGGGGCGCCAAACAGATGACAACAATCAGACAAGCTCCTCAACACGCAGCACTTCACTGAGCCAACCTGGAGGTCAAACTCCACACTCAAATTTTCTTTCCATTTTATTGACCTCCATGGAGACACAGCAGATGTGTACGAATTCTGGTGTAATCTGAATATGCTCATATCAGTGTGTCTTTTTCAACTCTGAAAGATGCTACTACAATACACTGTCTGCGTCAAATATGAATTAGTTAAAAGAACACAAGCACACTACTAAAATAAAGTACGCAAACAAATTCAAAAGTGCTTTCTTTTAGAATTAAAGCAGTATAAACCAGTCCACACCAGCTTAGAAGTTCAGCATGGGTGAACTTCTGGATTTTTAAAGCTGTTTGGGCAAGTTATCAGTCAAACATCTCAACAGGCCAACACAATAAAAAGGCTCAACAGCACACAGCTAAAACCGAGGGATGACTCCAGAGATTTGAGATGCTAAATGGCATGTCAAATCTTTCTCCATGTCCAAAAGTTAAGTCTGAAGCCACGTTATTTAAATACAGGATAATGTTTCATCTCTAAGCTTATTATTGTGACGCAAGTGTGAATAAAACGCTGGAGCATGGACTGGTTTTTAACTAAAGGGTTTGATAACCATTTGACAGGGAAGTCTACATACTTTACTATTATAGACTTCTCAAGAGGTCACTTACTCTTCCAGCAATAAAGTCTGGTTAGCACAGGTTTCCACTTTAAGATGGCGAAGAAAAAAAAACAAACACACAAAGTGATAAGGGAGAGATGTAGAGGACAAAAAAAGAAAGTGGAAGTCATCACATGAAGTACAGACAAAAGACACTAGACAGTGCTGTAATATTCACATTAGACACAAACAAAGGTAAGGCAGATTTTTGTATCTGTTAGCTGTGGCATCCCAATAATAGATTTCCCTATGAAATTCTTCCCTCTTCTCAAGTGACAAAATAAACAACTACTTTTCATGTGAAGATTGTCTTTACTGTCACTTCAATTTAATGCTCATTTCTACACTGTCATGCTGTTCTTTTCGCTGAATGCATCACGATCACAAAAAGTTTTGCCCTCACATTGCATTTTTTCAAACAAATGCAGCCTTGGTAAACATATAACATGTTTTTCAAAAATTTGAAACCGAAAATGTTTGAACGGCAATGTTTATGCAAGCCATCGACCTTGTTTTTCACATGAAGTCCTGTGACCAGACTCCAGTAAAACACTTTATGTGGTTTGAAGGTGTAAAGCGGTTAAATAAAAACTCACAACCATGCTCAACATAATCTAAATGTTGCTGATCTACATTCACAGAAAGCTCAAAGTTCATTCCCCTCACCTTTTCCTTTTTTGGAACCCGTTTCAGAGATACAGAGAGACGTTTTATCCGCATCCGGGTCCTCTCCAGCCTGGCTCTCCCAGTCCTCCACGTGGTCTGTGCCATTCGCACCCACCTGAGATTCTGCGGGTTCGAGAACGCTGGGTTCTGTCACCGTTTCTGAGGGTATCGCTTCACTGCTGGTGCCCTCGGATGCTCCGGACATTGAAGCGTCCATCGCAGCTGCGTATCCTGCCATCAGAGTCATCTCCTCATCCTGTGTAAGAGGGGCCTAGAGAGGAGGTAATAGTAAAGCCTTAATTAGAAGCTGACAACTGAAGAACTAGTTTTATGATGTAACACTGTAATTAAGTCAGGTACCTCTAACTACCTGTAGATAAAATAAATTCTGTTTGAGAATTTTTGTACTAAATTTTGTATGAATGAAATTCAAAATACTAAACTACAAACATTATTTTAAGCCTTAAGAAATGCTTGCCGATTAAAAATTTGAAACCTTTAAAAGTCAAGACTGCCAACTCAAGAATTCACACAAAAATAATAAAGAAAAGATTAACTCTAATACCAAAAATCTGTTAATTCTATTAAATCATGCAGCACTTATATCTGAAAATACTGGAAGCTATTCCAAAAAAATTTTTTTTTCACTTTTTTAAAGAAATAAAAATATATATTTTACTATAAAATAAATAAAATATAATTCAGAAAAAAAGCTGATTAAAAACATAGTTTTACTATTTGGTATAAAAACTAGAACCAAAATATTTGTTTGCATTAATAAATGAATGAATATAATTAGGGTACGTTTACTAATTATATAATTTACCAGGTGTTATCAGCATTTTAAAAAGAGCCAAGTTTAGGTAATCTAAAAGTAAAAATGCGGGACGCAAGCACACTATTAAATATACAACAATTATCAATACAAATAAATCCTATAACTGATATGGCATCAATATATTGTAGATACCTACTAATTACGCACATGTGGTTCACCAAGTTGTCTTTTTCTGTACCTTAGCCACTCCTGAGATGATGATGGTGCTCTTTTTGACAGGTGATTTGAGCTTTTGTTTTGCAGACTCGTGGAGCTGTCTGATGGCAGCTTCAGCTACAGGGTCGGTCCCATTTAAAATCAATAACTCTGTGCAGGAAAACAAGTGAAAAAGTGATGCTGAACGTAATCATTACTAACGTGCCATTTTGAATTTACACTTGCTCCAGGACTGTTGATGAGGAAATGCATTCAGCCATGTATGGCTTTAACAAGCTTTAATAGAAATCCCACCTGTATCTGATGATGACAGGGCTTTGCTAACTTTGGCTCCGAGTAGTGACGTCTGCTCCGATACTCTTCTCTCCGCTAGCTTGTTTCTAGAGGGCGATTTGGATTCTGGAAGAGGGATTTTTAAACCAAACATGAAAATCATATAGGAGATTTTGATATTGTGGTTTAGGAGATTGACACAACAGCTGTAGCATCTTCATATTAAAGTTGGATTTTAAATACCCAAATAACATTCAGACTGCCTTCCTCAAAATCTACAATCGAATCAACAGCCAAAAAGGAAGGTACCAGGTGCTAAAGGTCGTCCTGGCTTGCTCCTCACAGCAGTGACAGTGGTAACGACGGTGCCACAGGGCATCACAGTGCGGTCCATCTCCACTTTTTTAGTAGGAGCTGGTGTGGGCATCTGCCAGCTACGCACCTCGCTGGGTTCCAGGTAGGTGAACTACACAGAATTTCATTTAAGTTGGTAAACAAATATTCAAATATCATACTTAATTTGGCAATGGCTTATATATAGGTCTTTCTGTACATTAAGCTAGGGCATGGCATTTGGAGAGAAAAAAAAAAAAAAACGTACCAAGAACTACATTATTATGACATTATTATTCTGAAAGGTGATAAGCATCTAGTTATACTGTATCATGCTGAGATATTTTACCTCAGTAGTTAATGATCCGGTCACTTGATCTTTGGTCATGAGTGAAAAGGTCTGTTGACCTTTGGGGTGTTTCTTCACTAGATCAAAAGGCACAGATGCCTGCCCTAACAAACCTGGGAGGAAAACAGAGAGTGATGTCTGATCAAATCAAAGTAATGTACATTATTTGATCAGTGTGTTTGCAAAGGAAGGCAAAAGTGACACCAAGCACACAGACAAATGCATTTCACACAAGCTGTTAAGAAATCAGGGTGAAAGGACAATGACTTATACAGTAATACAGACTGCCACATGCCTTTTAGAAGAGTCAAGATATTACCACAGTACCATTCTATTAGCTCAATAAATCTAGCACTCGTATAGCATTTTTGAGGCCCTTTCATGATTCAGAGAAACGGATGACCGAAAGTAGATTAAAATTCACAGATGACCTTCAAGCTTTTGCAGACCCAGATTAATGGATATCACTTTTCTGTCTTTATGCCGTTAAGCTGGTTTATTTTCGGTCATGTGGACTTACTCTCCAGAGGTTTGCCGTTATCCACAACCTGGATGTTCAGCTCTTTTGACCGGCCGCTAAGCTCACTGCAAACACAAGAGATAAAATAAATCATGCAGAATTTTCATCTAAAAAGATTAGATGATGCCCCAAAACTGTCAAACTAGAAACATTTTATAGTTTAAATCTTATGAAAAGCTGGCTGATTTTATATTTTGTGATTTCCTGAGCATGGTTTTGAATTAAACTGCATATAAAATGCTAAAAAATATTCAATCTAAAAAGTTAATAAAATATATAAAGACACACACACAAAAACATACATGTACTCAACCTAAGCATTGTTCATTTAAATGATATATTTATTAATTTACTTAAGATTACAAATAACATTTACCCCATCACGTAACCCTCTTTTCTCCCAGTATTTTCCCATACTAACTCTATTATACTTTTTAACGAAACTAGTAAATGGGTTACAAATGTACAACAAAAAACCCCCCCAAACATTTAATGGGTATAAATGAGGTTTGCAGGAGCAGCTGAGGAGAGAGCAGATGGAATTGGAGCTGAACTCACAATATGAAGGGCTGGTCCCAGGCTGGGGTGGATGTGTTAGTCAAGACTGAACTAGTGACCTTCTGAGGAGGATCATCCAATTGAAGGATACACTGGGGATTCATGCCACCTGAAACCAGAATAGAAACAGTTCTTTACCAAGCCGAAGCAATACCCTTCCAAATCAACTCGACTAAATCGACTACTTGCTAATGTACATTGAAATAAAATCATGTAAATCTAGGAGTTTTTTCGAACTAAATAACTGGCCAACGATGAAAACGCTCTTTGCCAAAATGAATTATGCATAAAATGGATGAGATGTCAGTTGTCTCCGTTAAGTGCTTGCTGGGCTGTAATAGTCACTTGGCTGGAGAGCAGCGGGACTATTAGACCACTTCCGGAAATGATTTCCGAACAGAAAGGACATCCTGATTGAGGGAAACACAGGCAGTAAACTGAATAAGTTGCGGGGGCAGGACTTTTGGGGAAGTGTAGCCTGCACTTTGTGCCCACAACAAAGTGTCATCCAAATAATTGCCTTGATTTCTTCGATCCGAGCAATATGAAAACATTAGCTGAAGTCTGTGGTGTGTGTGTGAGTGCAATCTAATAAACAGGATGGGATTTCAGAAAACGAGACTCATGTGAACATATATTTAGAAATGGCCCATTACAACCAGCTGGCTATGATCAAAAGATGCACTTAAAGGACAAAAGTTATATTAAAATCTTTTTCTTATCATAAATACATGTTTCACTTACTTACAGTTTAAACCTTTCTAAACGATTAAGCTAAACATTAAAGAGAACTGGACGGACATGCTGGAATATGAGTGTGTTTCAGTGACCTGCAGCACCATCCTCCTGTTTGCATGTGACCCGGATGTTCTTCACTAATAGTTTCCACTCATGAGCTCGTGGGGGCTTTGGGGGTGAGGTCACCTGTGAGGTCTTGTTCCTTACTTCCTGTTAAAGAGGACAGAGGAAATAAAACATTATCTCTCATAACATCAACAGCAACATCCCTTTCTGTGTTTTTCTCTCCATTCTGAGCAAATTCCAAAGTTATGTAACATACTATGAAATTTACCGCATCATATAATCAAACCCTAAGTAAGCAAAGTAGGGTGATAAAAATGTATTGGCTTATGCAGTCAATATGAAGTGCTTTAGAGAGGATTACATGCAAATGTTAATATGAGTAACATTTAAGACATATTCGCAGGGTAATACCTTGACTTCTGCAGACTCTGCAGGCCGGCTGCTCAGAGTTACGCACGCTTGAGCTCGACTCAAGACCTGTCTGAGCCTGTCGTTCACAGCCGCTTCGCTTAGACCGTCACAGTCTCCCTGAAACACAGATTAATGAGATTCATTTTTTAAGTCGCCAACTGAGAACAGCAAATGAAGTGTGCAATGCGAACCAGATTTAACTATTATATTTCTTTTTATCTCCAGCGGTTTGATGCGTGAATGTACCTGTGTAAAACTTGGCGTAAGCTGCAAATTTGAGTCCAGGTGAAGCACCCCCCAGGAAATCTGCACCTCCTCATTCACCTCTTTCATCTGTAAGGCCAGCTGTGTCAACAATACACACACAAACATTACTTACAACAATAGACACCAAACAAGGGCTGATCAGAGTAGTAAGACAAGACACCGTGTGCAAAACTGTACAGCCTAAAACACGGTTTAACACAATTGTCTTGTTGCTTTTACCAATTTTTATTTTTAAAATGGAACAAAAATGAATCTAGAGATTTTTTGTGCATTACATTGCAGCTATAAAGTGACCAGTTTATAATAACTTTAAATATTGTTTTTGCACTAGTGTTGTACAAACTACTGGGTCGGTAAGACAGGAAAAAGACATAAATATCATTAGAATTTAAAATAACAGTTTTTCTTCCAGCAATGAAAAAGCTGAATTTACTCCAGACTTCATTGCCACATGATTTTTTTTTAGAAATCATTTTGATTCTTATTATCATCAATGTTTAAAGCAAAAAATTAAACTAAAACTAAACAACTAAACAACAAATGTTGCTGCTTTATTTCAGCAAGGCAGAAACATACATCGGCCAACAGCAGAATAACATAACACAATAAACAAAGGGTCCAGAGCATTCACATATTCACAACAGCTCATTGAGCCGCAGGGCCCACAATACACGGAGGAATGGGCTGTCATGTCCAAGCACGACTACTTTACATTTCTGAAGACTGAACTTGGGTGAAATGTGAAGAAGAAAAAAAATTCTAGTCCAATGCTCAGTGTTCAAGTTGACTTCTAAATCACACGAAATTCTAATATCTGACGAAGATGGATAAACTAGAAAACATACAATATTTACAGAAAATTCTATCAATCTTTTTTAATCTGAAACTGAGCATATATTTGCTTACAGTACATGTAACTCTGCCAAGAGTTGGACCCAATGGAGTCACAATAAACTTCATATGTGGCTGTGGGCTCTAGAGTGCACTGACCTCTAGATCAGAAACAAAGCCCTAAATATACTGTTGTTCAGCCTACGAAGCCATTCTAACAACCGCTGGAAGCTTTCCAGCAACCAGCCCTGACCAGCAGGAGAAACAGCTCGAAAATATGCAATAACCACCTGGATTCCTCCAGAAAGAGGCATGAATGACAAACAGAAAATGCAACTGCTTCTACAAAGGCCAGTATTCTGTATTTACACTTGGCAAGTGTCTGGTATTCTATTTACAATCTAGCAATTGACTTGACTTGTTTAAACCAAAACAGCCCACTATGACAGAATAGCACAGATCCAGGCCGGATTCTGATTTTGAAGGCATACAAGGAAATGAAAGATTTAACGACAGGTTAAACACATTTAGCCACTTATGGCTAAAACGGGATCAGCACTACAACGAGAAGCCGGGCAACTTACTGGTTTAAAAATAGTTGTAATGCAATTGAGCAAAGGCTGTGTGAGCTCTTAAACACAATGCACGGTCAACGGCTGCAGAGGAAGAAAAGGCTGCTATTTTTACTGCCATTTGTAAAACCATATTAAATGAACTCTCTGTCCAAGAGGTACAAGCTTTTCCATGAATAATTCTAGGCAGGATGCACTAGTGAAATTGCATTTTTCTGAGGCAGAGACATATTAATGGCGATTAAAATAAAGGCAGAACATTGAGCCGTTGATTGTGACGAGGCACTTCATTTGATTCCCGCCGTGAATAAAACAGGAGAGTAAGTCACGCCTTATAAATCAAAAAAGCGTGAAGCTATGTAGAAACATTAAAAATAAAAAAACTACATAAATTACAGAAAATTACTAAAACTCAATCTAAAATTTAAAAAATGGAAATGTTAATGAATGCTATAAAGTATATAAATAATTCTAAACTAACAAAAAAACAGATGGGTCCCAATCAATGAAGTAAAAATGTTTTTTATATTCAAGTATAATTTGAAAATAGAGCAAATTTGACATTTTGTGCAAGAGTTTAAATGGTGACTTCTAGTGCAGAATCTGAAATACTTATTTTACATAAAATTGTTTATTATAATTATTAGATTCCATTTCCTCACAAGGCTCATTTCCTTCCCCACTCAAACTGAATGTACAGCTCAAATGAGCACTGTGTTGATTTATCCCAATGTGACTAAACTGACTATTTACTTTGATGGCAAAACACGTGACAGCCTTTCCTAGAATCACAAAGGAGATTCTTGTCTTCTTCAAGAGCATGTTTAAAAAAAACAAAAACTGGATTATCTGCCTCACCATTGCCAATATTACAAGTCTTGTTCGACAATTTATGCCAGAGCGCTTATATTTACCCAACCATCCTCAAGTGACACTAAGAGAAGAATAAACACTCATGTTTACCTGCAGACAAAGGGGAGATATCTTCACACTGTATCTCAGGGGGGGTTCTGAAGACGCCGAGCTTGGTAACGCACTGACAGAGAACTGCAGCTTGTTTCCAACCACCTGACACAAGACATTCTGCAAAAAGAATACAACCATGACTAAGATTAGTATCACTTTAAATATCCTCATGTTTCATCGGTCATAACACAGCTAATAATTTTTCTGAATCACCAAACAGGGTTCAAAACGAGAAGTCTATTTTCATTCAAAACATCCAAATCTACATACAGTACTCATATGCAAGCAAGCAAGAAACATAGCACTAAATGGTTTCCTCATAGATTAGGGTGAATAAACATTCGAGGCGTGATCTCACTTTTTGACCGGGCTTTTTTGTAAAGCTTGAAATATGGTCCACGGCCAGTTCTGATGACTGAACCCCATCTTCTTCAAATGTCAGCTGAATTCCACTCTATTAAGAGGACCAAAGAGGAAAACAATGAGCAAAAAAGACCCAGACATTGACCTTTTTAGGAGCTCATGTGTGCCATTTTAAAAATACTAAGATACTACAACAACAACAACAAACTCACCTGTGATCTAGCTTCTTCATTGAGGCTTCTGAACCAGGCTCTTCTCCACTGACTCTTCCAGCTTTTCAGAGACAGCACCCAGCATAAAATCCCATCGGCTTCCTCAGAATCCACACGGCTGAGAGGTGTTTTCCCAACAGTAGGTTCGTTGGAAAAATAGAGCACGAAGTACATAATCAACGTGACAACAGAGGCCATAAAGAGAGTGACCATGCAGAGCCACTGCCAGTCACCCACCCAGGAGAAACCACCCTCCATAAACGACATGATCACCGAGCCATTCACTTTAAACCCCTAACATGTTTACCATCAGCCCTACTCCTCTCCCTTCCGCATCCCAGCTCAATAACGACACTTTCCTTCCTAGTATTGACTAATAAAACTCCTTCTCAAGGAGCAAAAATGAAAGTTCACGGAGGGTGGGTGGAAACGGCTCGTAAATCACACTTCTACCTGCACGACAGATATGTTTTAACACAAAATACGATTGTTAAATCAGATGTTTAAAATATTAGAGCACCCGCTCAAATGCTGACACTCTATGCAACGTTAGCATTTTTAAACCGCCCGTGAATAAATCTGCCAGATTTGAACCGGATTAATCGTCTCGTCGGACACAAACAGATTAAATGTTTTTAAAATATTAGCGATTTTTAAAATATATATATATATATATACTTGATAACATATATTAAAGATCTATTTTAGACAGTTATTGGCTATTTCAAGACAACTCTAAATAGTAAAAGCGTTAGATCCGGAGCATCCGAGGTGAAAAGAGTTATTGAAAATCCCCGGCGTTGATGAGCCACGTTACCATCACATTAGCCGAGCATTACGCCACAGAAAACAAAGAGTTTAAAAAGTGATATTAAGTGCAGGTCTCATCTTCTGCAGCGCGTTTGTTCATCCTCCTGGGTGTGTATGCTGAAGAGAGGCAGAAACAGAGTGGATGAGTGTGTCACACACACCGCTGATTTCTAGGATTATTAGCTTTGCGCTGAGGTTCTGGACTCCTAAAGCACCGTCACCAGACGAGACAAAATAAAAGTCCCTACTGCAGTTTCCAAAACAATACATTTGTACGTGTTTATATTAAATAAATAAATTATTGAAATTAAATAATAGTACATTTAAATATATAAACAAAAATAAATAAATCAATATCGTATCGGTAGTATATTATTATTATTTGCTTGTAGGAAAATGACAAAGGTCTTGTGATATATTTTCATTTGAACAATGGGCGTTTCATTGTTTATACGGCAGCTTTTGAATATGAAAATGTGCTACTTGTGTGTGCGGTGTGTGGATTACTTGTTAAAACAATAGGATTGTTTGCGAACGTTTTTTTTTCCTCTCAAAGTAGTATATTTAACTCACACTTTTTTAAATAATGCAAATAAAAACTAGCTCGCTATTTACTCATTGCTAACACTATTCACATTATTTACTCATTGCTTAGTTTATTTAATGCTAACATTAACAGGGCTCTAAAGTCTCACGCATTTCAGCCACACCTTGTATTTCTCAAGCTGAAAAGTAAGAGATAACGATAACTTGCATATACAATTAGTAGATGAGGCGCAAGCAAGCATACGATGTTAAGTTCATAACCACCAGCCAAATCAGAATGAGAATTTGTGGTTTCAAGGTAAATTACGTGTTCCGCCAAGTGCCAGCTTGCCAGCACGTTCGTTACTAGGCAACATGGGAGCGCGCACGCACACAAGAAGTGGAATTTGAAATAGCAATAACGACTAACGAATGCGGTAGGTGAACCCTTCATTATTTATTTATGTGTATTATTGTTATTTTACGATTCCTGGACGAAATCAGCTGCCAGTGATAGAAGATAGTGTGAGCCGCTGCTGGGAAATGTTGGAAATTCGTACTAAAGTAGTTAAAAACCTTTTAAAATGTTTGTGGCTCCTCCCCCATAGCAGATAAAATCTCACTCCAAACTTTAGCTAAAACTTCAAGAGCCCTGTTTGGCCGATTAATACTTAAAAATAGCCGCAGTAATTGTTAAGTAACTTACACAAACCGATTATAAAAACAAACTATTTATCCCACACGAACTACTACGTCATTAATGTTCTGCGCGGAGGCAGAGGAAGGAAAAATAGTGCGCAACCTACAATTTATTTTTATTTATTTTATTTTGCTAAAATTACATTCTCACTTTAAAATGTGTAATATACGTAATTTCCACGTTAAAATAGTAAAATCAGTTATTAAAACACTGTAGTATCGATTCTAGATAAATTGAACATTTGAAATGGATAGTTCAAGACTTACTAATAGTATTCATCCGCCAATTCCCACTCTCCTTCGGAATCATGAGACAGTGACGATAAAAAAACAAGTATATCGAAGAGCTTTTTGAATTCCAGTCTTTGTTATTTAAAAAAAAAACTGATTTCTATTTCGATCTTAGTTTCAATTAACAGGTAAATTGTAATAAATAGGAAGAGGCCTAACGTTATTCGTATGAAACGAGCATTGGCTAACGTTAAAGGTGTCCGCTTCCTAGCATATATGTATCTTGTTTACATTCAAAGTTATGTTTGGGTGTTACAGAAGTCAATAAGGTTATGTTTTAGCCTTTTTCTTATTTTTGTAACATTCTGACTTAAGCCAACTGTAATTGTAACTGCACCTGTAATTTGTAAGTAAACATTTATGGTTCTGCTTGCTGTGTTTGCTGTTCAACCAAGGATATTTTAATTTAGTGAGGAAGAAATGACAGTTCAACCAATGCCCTGTCCGGTGCTCCTTGGCACTGTGAAAGGTGGAGATTTGTTAGGTCTTCTCCACAGATACACAAAACAAAATAAGGTGACAAAAATGGAGAAGGTGCTTAAAAAAGGTTAGCATACAATAATGGCATTTCCAATTTGTATGTTGTGTATGTTTGTACATTTTATTAATACTTTTTATATTACATCTTCCATAGGTGTGGGAGTTGACAGCATGAATCACCTTGGACAGACCCCACTGTTTTGTGCGTCTCTCCTTGGCTTTGCCAGTGTAGCAGAGACGCTTCTGAAGTATGGGGCAAACCCAAATCAGTAAGGTCAAACCTTCCCACAATAAACCCACGGAGCTTGTTTGAATATGAAAATACCATATTGTCTCATGTGTGATGTTTATGTTCACCAGCCGCTGTAATGATGGAAGTACCCCCGTTCATGCTGCAGTTTTCTCTTGTAATCCCTGGCTGCTGAGTTCACTGCTGGATGCTGGAGGGGACCTGCGTCTCCACGATGATCAGGGCCGGATGCCGAAGGACTGGGCCATGGCAGGTGCTCAAGAGAACAGTCCGAAGGTGTGTGCTGATTGTTTTCATGCTGCTTGGTTCTGTATCAATAAAATGCAGCAGCAGTAAAGACTTAAACTTTGTCTTTGTCCCTACAAAGTATTTCATCATGTAATTATCCCCTTTGTAATTACAATTTCATAGTTTTTAACACATTTCAGTATGTTTTTATTTAATCCAAACATATTCATAATGTGTGTGTAAGTAATGTGTTTGTGTATGCACTGCAGTGTAAAGTCATCGCGATCAAATAGTAACCCGCGTAGAGTGAGAGGTGCGCTCTTAATGCAGCAAACATGTCAGCAGTGTGGAAGCACTTTAAAGTGTCAGAGAAAGAGGCAAAAGGGGCAGTTTGCACACATTGTTCTGATGAATTGTCCAGAGGGGGTACGTACAGCACTTCAAGTTTAATTTATCACTTAAAATCAAGACACCCCGAACATCATGCAGAGTACGAGAAAGACACGGCAGCGGCTACGGCAACAGCAATAGTGAAAAAGGAAAGTAGCTCCTCCCAGTCCTAGGACACCCACTCCATCTGTGGCTGACTTCTTAGAAAAGGCAAAAAAGTTTGCCAATGACAGTGCCAAAGCTAAAGGTATTACTAAAAGGATAATGGAATTCATCGCACTGGATGATCAACCATTCTCTGTTGTAGAGGATGTTGGATTTCCCAGCCTTATAGACCATATTGAGCCCTGTTACACCATGCCTAGTAGACGGTATCTGAAAAGCAACACAAAATAGTAAAAAGCAAATTTTTACTATTTAATCATTGTAATGATGAAAAAATTGGCAAAATAAATGGAAAATAATGTGAAACACCGCATTCGGTATTCGGCTTCGGGCAAAAATTTCATTTCGGTGCATCCCTAATCATTAGACCATTTATTCTATTTTATCTACAGATGCTTGCTTTTCTGAAGAGATGCGAGTCTCAAATGCAGAGCTTGTTGCAAACCCATCCATCCAGGGATGCACATACCACCCCAACCTCCTCAAAGACACTTCTCAGCTCTCCATCCTTGCGACCTTGGTAAGATCTGCAGCTCTTCTCTGGCCATTCATCTTTATCAGTCAAACCTTTTCTGTGTTTTAAGGCTTGAATACACGTCTTTAATCTAAAATTTTGCAACACTAGGAATAAAACGCATTCCGAAAACAACAACTAGAACAGTAATTCAATTCACAAAATGAATAGTTTTATTTGTCTCTTTAGGGCATCAGGTCGCACTCATGACAATAAAATAAATTCTAAGATGTCTGCCTGTGATATGAAGATTCAGTGTTTTGGCTATGGAAAGGTATGCATAAACATTTTTCTCTCTTGCAAATATTTTGAGCAGATTAAATCTGAACAATACACATCACATTTTCTAGTAATATACATAAATGTTTTTATATTTATGAACAAACATGTTCTAAATCCTATGATTATAAAGTGAACATTCCCCTTTCCATTAGCACACCATATCTACTAAACACAATGCACTTTTATGTTGACAGCTATTAATCACATTGAGCTGTTAAAATGTTGTTCTGTAATCATTACAGTTATTCTCTGAGAAGCCAGGGTTTAGTCTGGGACTGGCTGCTTCTCTGCCTTTGATAAGTGACAGTGATTTAGCTCAAGCTAACGATGAGCCTCTCAATTCCTTTATGTGTGGATCTTTCATACGTATGACCAAGTAAGACATTGCAATCAAGCCATGATCTTTTATTGAGTATGCGTGAAGTCAGAGGACACGTTTAAATGGATATACCTGTACAGCATTTCCTTACATCAAACATAATCATTTTTTTTGGACTGTGCCTTAGCTACAGTTGGAAGGGATGTCGTGTCACTGTTAAAGAGGTCCACGATCAGATTTTGCAACAATATGAAGAACGTGATGGTCTCCTGGATCTGCTCATTTCTGAGCAGGAGTATTGCTGGTAGGACATTCAACACTACAAAAGCTACAAAAGAGTTGGATAGGTAACATGTAAAGAACTGTTATCAATAAAATGTGATTTACGTGATAAGTCTTAAACATTATTTGCAGTGCAAAAAATCACTAAAAATACTTCATTAATGTTATGTATTTCTGAGAGAAAAATGTTGGGCAATAAAGACAACACTGTGATGAGGGATTATCAAACCTGAGTTATTATTTTTAGAGTTCTATATTATAGAGATGTCATTTTAGTGTCATTGAGATCCTATTCTACGTTTTTTTTCTTTGCATTTTAAATGTAATGTTTACGTTGTAATGATTTTGTTGTTTCTAGTTCTGTTTCTTAAATATGTCTATAATTTGTTTTTATTTTTATAATAAAATTAATTTTATTTGTATTTCAGTTTTAGTATGACATTTATTTTATTTCAAGTAAAAACAAACTTAGGTTTATTTGCCTATAACAATAACCCTGTTTAGAACCATGCAGTAGTAATGGAGTACTTGAATGATGGAACTTCACCCCAAAAAGGAAATTTTTTTTTATCATTTAAAACCTATATTATTTTTTTCCTGCGTTGTTATTTGTTCAGTAGTAATAATCGCTATTATATCTTTGCAGTCAGCTGTGTCACCCGCAACTGCTGCTACTGATGGCTGTGAGTTTGTCTGTTGACCTGAACAGCACAAAGCTGGTTTACGAGAGAGTAAATGTGGGGTCCCTGTACAATCTGCTGCACCAAAGGGTAATCTTTGAGATTTCTCAAATATATGTTTATAAACGACTGAGAAGTGGTTTTATCTGGAAATGTGTTTGTTGTTTATTTCCACACCCTGCAGCGTGATGAGTTTCCTCTCCTACAGCTGGTTGACCTGTTATCAGTGGTGCTACAGGTGTGTGAGGTGTTAATGTACCTCCATGGCCGATCTTTGGTGCTCCGGGCTCTTTCCTCACACACTGTACTCATTGTGCATCCTGGAGTTGCCAAAGTTACGGGCCTTGGGTTCATTGTGCCAAGGTACACCATCCTTACTAAGTGCACTTACAGTATTAAAATATGTAATATTTTATGTAAGATAATATCATAGTTAAAATAACTTGAATTTAGGAAATGTGTAAATCAGGGGTGTCAAACATACGGCCCACAGGGGTGTCCAATCCGGCCCGCAGAATGATTTGGTTAAAAAAAAAAATATATATATATATATGTAATATAATTTTGAAAATTAAATAATGTGTATTGGCTACAATATTTTGTTTTTAATTTGTTAAAGCGAAACAAATTGCTCATTTATTAACGTTGATGTTATGCTTCAGGTCGGCAATCAACACCACGCTCAGTTTAAAACGGCGCCCGACTCGTGAGCAGCATGTTGAAAATATGACATCTGCTTTGTAACGAGTGTGTGGCAAGTTACTACTCATTTCACACATGTTCAAAAGAAGAATTTTGACTCGGAAGAGTCCAAATTTAAGTATAAATTAAAAGAAAGAATCTGAGAACTCAACGCAGACTGGTATGTTTAATCACTTCTCGTACTGCGACACACTGGACAGCTTCGTATGGAGAGAGTAAATGAGCGAGGAGTGTGCGGTATTTATCATGTAATAATATCCTAACTGTATTGTAACATTGGAGAAAAAAAAAAAATCATGAGAGTTTTTAATAGTTCTAATTTAGCCTCATTTATATATGGAGGCAAAATGTCCTGTCCTGTTTTGTGTATATATATATATATATATATATACAAACCGGATCCCAAAAAAGTTGGGACACTAAACAAATTGTGAATAAAAACTGAATGCAATGATGTGAAGATGGCAAATGTCAATATTTTAATCAGAATAGAACATAAATCATGGAACAAAAGTTTAAACTGAGAAAATGTATCATTTTAAGGGAAA
>JAUYWG010000044.1:12075804-12128857 GCA_034779775.1 Enteromius afrohamiltoni
TGCCATCTCCACACCATTGCATTCAGTTTTTATTCACAATTTGTTTAGTGTCCCAACTTTTTTGGAATCCGGTTTGTGTATATATATATATATATATAAATAGAAAGAGAGAGAGAGATCTAACTAACGTTATAACTAGAATATCAGCAGGGTTTAACAAAAAATAATTTGGCCCGCACAAGGGGACATTTTCTCCGATCTGGCCCTCAACCTAAAATGAGTTTGACACCCCTGGTGTAAATTAAATGGCTTCTATTCATAATGGACACAGTTTGTGATTTTCTTAAGTTGTTTGACATACCCTCTTTTCCAATTGCAGTGAGGGAACGACTCCCTACACCCCAGCTCCTGCTTCTTTACCTCTTAGCCTTATCAACTGGGCAGCTCCGGAAGTGATTAGATCTAGAGCATGTACAGGGAAAGCTGATCTCTATAGTGTGTGCACCCTTTTACAGGAGATCTATACAGGTACGTTCATGTAGTGCTTGTGTAGTAGATCTAGTTTTGTGTTGCTAGCTTGCAACTTGTAAGGCAGTTATATTGCCACGTGCAGATGCTTTGCCATGGGGCTCCACCGACCCACGCTGGATAAAACGGTCGGTAGAAGCCGGCCAGTCTCTGGTAGCAGACCCTGCCGTGCCTGAGCCTTATTACCAGTTCCTGCAGGCGGGCCTCCAGCACAGAGCTCAGCACAGAACCAGCAACCTGCATGATTTGTGCTACAGTCTACGCTGTTATATAAGGGTTTGTACAATGGTCTAGTTCTGATACTGTTTTATAAATGCACAAATAACATGCTTTATTTTCTGAATGTGCGCTACTTTACAAAAGTTGGAGGGTAACATGATAGAAAAATGTCATATCAGATCAAAATTATTTACAATATGTTATACAAGGTTTTTACAGATATAGAGAGTAATGTACAGTATATCAACATGTGAGGATGCAATCTAATTTATAACAGGAGATAAGAAGCGGGAATACGAGAAGTGGATGGAAATCATGCTCAGCTCTTCAGAGCATCCCTGGATGGAGCACTGACATTAATCGGGCAAGAGAGCAAGACAAATCTGGTGAGATTATCATTCAGTCATGATTAGGGAAAGTAAGATAGTGCCTGTTAAGTGCATTCATTTAATGTTATACATTAATATAGCTTGTCTTATTCTTTCCTCTTAGTATATCAGCACTGCAGGACTGCAGTACACACCGGAATCCAGGAACAGCACGTGGAAGGAATCTACAGAGAAGAAGAGGAGTCCACCACAGACACTGATGACCTCCACTGGGATATTTCGCACAGTCGTGTCACCGCTTTGCATGAATGGCCAACTACCCAGCATACTCCACTTTCTGAACCACCTTGTTCTAACTATAGTGATACAGACAAGGATATGGCAATTAGCCGTTCTATCTCAAAGCATTCTGACTCCATTTGTCTTAATCTTAAAGTGTCTCAGGTTCTTCTACAGCATGCTGAGCAGAGTCTGGATAATGTAGAGGCGGCCCATTCGGGCACCCCATGCTTTGATGAGATAGATGCTGCGATAAAGAGGGTGAACATGGAAAAAGAGCGCAATGATAGTGCTTGGAAGGCTGTGGGACCACCGTTTAAAAATTATATTCCCAACTGGAAAATTAATGCAGATGAGGAGGTCAGTCAGTACAGCTCAGCTCAAGACGAGAGCTTCGACAGCACATCCCTTCCTAGCAGTGTACAGGTATGTGTCACGTTTAATCTGTTTTTGTGCCCTTGCTGAATTAAAGTATTCAGAAAAGAAAGAAAAAAAAACACGAAATGAGTGAAACATGCCACATGAGATCACCTGCAAATAAAGTAAAGCTTATTGAGTTAAATGATTAATAGGAAAAAATATGAGGAAAAAGCTGTAATTACAGGAGGAGAACAGGGACTTGAAGAGAGTTGAAACAACAAAAAGTGGACAGCAACAGACAGGACATCAAAGGTCTGAGAGGTACAACAGTATAAGAGCATTAGAAGAAAAAGGGAATAATAGATGGATGGCAACAACAGGAAGGGTCTCTGGGAACAAATAGGCAAAAACATGACTGAGAATAAGCAAATACATCTCTTTGTTTCAGGTTACATGTGCAACGTGGGTTGTCGGAGACTCAAAAAGATTGCACATATACATGTCTTGAACAACACTTCCACTCAAAACCCTCATGGACCAGTGAGAGACAACTTTCATACCATTCATTTTCTTCATGTGCAATTTATCCAGTTTATAGACTGTCTTAGAGGTGTCATGCGACCTGTTATGTGTGTTGTTGTAGATGAGGTTAGTGAAACGGTGGCCCTAATGACACGTGGGCAGTCAGGGTCACCCTTCAGTGCTTTTGGCTCCAGTGACAGTGAGGATGTAGCAGAGCAACTGCTCCACCTACAGGACAGATCTAGTGTGAACAGCTACAAAGAATCTGAGATCCAGGACATCACTGATCTGGAGCAAATATTTAAGAGTTTTGCCGGTAATAGAGCTATGCCTGAAATTGCTGTTAAACGGAAAGTTCACCCACTTGCAACTATTTGGTTACCCGTATCTTTTGTGTTTGGAACTTGGAACTTGATGACAGTTTTCAGTTTTAAATAATTCTAAGTACTTAAAAACGTGTTTAAATGTTATTTAACGCCAGGTATTCAGAGTGATAGTGAGGAGAGCACAAACTACCACACTATCAATCACACTTTTGATGTGACCAATGAAGTGCAGGAGGCTACAAATCAAACTGAGGTGATAAACTACGTCTTTTACTTATATTTGTTTTGAATCATTTTATTAATGTTTATTTCTTTTTTCTTTGATTAAACACAGCCACTCCCATTTACATGTGAACATTCAGCATTCTTTTTTACATGTAGAATTTTTAAAGGTACAGTAACTAAAGTTTCTTTGTGTGATAAAGCCAGCTTGAGTTTAACAAATTGGCATTTAAGACTAAATTATGACTTAAACATCATCATTAAAGGTGGACTTCTAGAAGCAAGTGTAAAACAAATGCTAAATATGTACCCTTTAATGTATGTTTTGTCACTAGGATGAGGGAAGTTCAGATTTGGACTGTACACAGACACAGCAGTCTAGCATGTTCTACACACCCAAACATCACCTGTCCAACCATGAATCATCTGATGAAGTGCATTCTCAGGTAAAAATAGGCCAATTTAGTTTTTTTTTGGGACACACTTCATATAATGCACAAACATCAGAAGATTGGGCCTTGAAGAATAAAAGCGGTAGATTGTATCTACCCTTTATGTTTTTCAGTCACTGAGCTCAGAGGATGAGTTGGACATAACATTGGAAGTGTGTCGACCCAGCGCATCTCCAGCAGAGGGAAAACAAGAGGCTGAAAACAGTTTGAGTGGTATGTAGATCTAAACAGCCTGCATTCATTGCTTGCATAGCCATCTGTGGGTAACATTTGTCCTTTATGTCACCATTTTTAATCTAGAATACCCGCTAGCTCAAGAGGGCTCGAACAAGTCCATTAGCCCAGTGAACATGCATATTCCTATCATCAGGTACAAGAAATAAAGCATCTCACACAAAGCTCAATAATAGATCATACATGTATTTTTGCAATAACTAAAGTTTTGGGGTCAGCAGTGGAGTAATGGTTTTGGTCATTTTGTTCAATCAGTTGCTTACAAGACCTGTCGGACGTCTCCAGCATACCCTGTTCACCAGCTGAAGCCCCGCCCATCTCTCTCAGCAGACGACATCCACCCTGTAACAGCACCCCACGCAGCCCAAAAGGTACAAAGTGAATCAGAAAAATGTAACGTAAATCAAGATTCAGAATATGTTGTGTGGGTCTGTTCTCTAATTGTGAACACGGTTTAGTTACAGGCCAAAGGAAACCTAAAGATGTGCAGGTCGACACTGAGCCCTTCCAGAGCCTGTTGGACACATCAGTGTGGGGTAGTGCCCCATCCAATAGTGTCTGCACAGAGAGTTATGCCACAGTCAGTGCAGGAGACAGCAGCACTGTCAGTCAATGAATCATGATATCTGAATAATATATTTCTGTCAACAATCATAGCACTATATAAATGTGTCTACTTAGAGCCTGATTTTTTTGCCCATGGTACACAGGCATTTTTTTCCATCATCTTTGTTATATTTGTGTAATTTTTATGTTATACTGCATAAAAGAATGTTGGCTATATTGTAAAAAATAAGATTAAAAGAATAAAAAACAAGTTGATAGAAAATAATTAATAAATGAAAAGTTATAATAAATTAATTTAGCAATAATTCATTGACTTCTATGATGCAATTTATTTCTTTGTTTCTTTTATTTATATATTTTCGATTTATTAATATTTATTGTCTGTTTGTCTATCTATCTATCTAATTTCTACACGTTTGGTCCCCTATAATAGTTATATTATTTTAAAATAATATATATATTTTTAATATTTAATATTTTAAAATAATATAGATATCTATTTTTTTAGTAATGTATAATTTATTTGTATTAAATGTTTAAATGTCATCTTTACTATTGGGATAATATTATTTCTTTATATTATATACTAATGCTGATTGTTATTTTGTTGTAGAAGCTTGCATCAATAAATATAAATGTACCATTATCCTATTTTCCTGTCAATATAATCTCAGCTAAAGCATTTTATATTGATATCCTGCCTCTTTTTTCAGACAAATACCTCTGTGTCCAGCATCCTGCAGTCTCCAGTGAAAAACAACATCTGTAAGGATGGAAGAGAGGAAATAGACTCTACCTCCAGCGGTAATGCAGAGTTCACCTCTGCCAGCTCTGGAGCCAGACAGGCCACTGAGAGCAGCCGGGGGACCAGTGAAGAGACAGAGCATCCTATTGGTATAAACGTTTGTTGTTCATTGCAGTCATTAATAATTGTATATATTTGCCATGATGTGAGAATCAAACTATTTGTTTGCGTTTCCTGCAGAGAATAATGATGTGGGTGAGGAGGTTGATGAAAACATTACGGAGATGATGGAAGGAAGTGAGGGTGATAACCCAGGTCAGATGCATGGTAAGACAGATCTACAGTAGGGCTGTTTTTATTCATTTAAATGAGGAATTGAAGTAATGCGCTTGTGTATTTTCAGACTATCATCCAGATAGCAACCCTGGTGATAATAAGAGTCACAGCCTTAATGAAACCGAGAGGTAAACTTTACCTGAATTACTTAACTGGTTTATAAACACAGTGATGACGAAACATGAAAAGTGACATATATCAGAGTGAAATGGCTTCTGTTAAAATATAAAATAGTCTGTATAGGGTGGGTATTTATATATTTTAATTTAATATTTTTCCAATTATATTTTAGATTGCGTAAGTAGGATGTATTTTTTTCCTCCCTTGAAACTAAAATGAAGTTGCTTCTACTTTGTAATGGCATGTGAAATCTTGCAGGGCAAGCTCCACCTTTGATGAGGATCTAGACATCTTTTCGAAAAGAGACACAGAGCAGAGAAACCCTAGAGACCCAGGGTCACTGTGAGTGCTGAAGCTCCATGTTTTACAAGCCTAGATGTGTCTCTATTTTATAAATAGAATTAAATTTGTTTTCTGATTGATATTTCATTCTTACATTATGGCAAACATTAATCTGTACTTGGTCTAGCATTTCTGACATAAAAGGAGAGGGGGATGTGAGAGAGGACTTGAGTTGTCCAGAAGTGGACCACATAGAGACAGCAGCAGGTGCGTGGATAGAGGACTTTCTGTAGTTGGGAGCTAAATTCTGTAGGATCAGCAGCTCCAGGACTGACTTGTTGCTTGGTTGCCTGTGCTTGGTTTAACTGATTAAAGCTCCATTTGCTCTTTCAGTAGAATGTTTAAACAGGCTAGAAGAGAAGACTGAGGCAGCCAATCAGGAGAAAGCATCCTATCAGGTGCACAAGACGCTACAAATAAAATGCATTTGACCCTAAGAATACATTGGAAGTATAAACCAGATTTTTATATCTTAAGACAAATCCTGCTGGCTTTTCTGGTTAACGAAAATGCCATTTTATTTTTCTAGTTTTACGGTTTCATGTTTTATTAGCAGAGTTCCTGAGAACACACAGTCAAACTGCACTGTTAAAGAGGAGCCAATCCTGATGTTTTTGTTGTTCCCATTTCAGATGCTTAAGGCATGCGGTTTGTGTTCTTTGTTTAACTTACAGTTTATTCTAAGAAAATGTTCCTAATAATAATCAATAAAACATAGCCTTCAGACTCGTTCAATGTACATTCAAATTTGAGCTGTAAAACAAATAGATGTAATACATTTGAAATATTTTCAGTTTTATTCAATGTTTTTATAGAAATGTATTGCCAGTGTTTTTTTTTTTGGTGGGGGGGTTTCCCAACAGCTTTTAAATAAAAGGAAACGCATATATAAAAAGAACATTTTATTGCATACTCAAAATAAAAACACTAAGCTAAAAGAAAAAGAATTAAATACACTGAAACTTAGCATTCAAATACAGTCTCCTCTGCTTGACCGGGATTTGAAATTTTCACTTTACAAAAAAAAAAAATATATATACTCTTATGCTGTACAGTTTCTTTCTTATTCAAACCTAATGATGCCACAGCAGGTCATTATATAATTTAATAATGGCTGCATAACATTATGCAGTGGAAATAGTCTGATGAAATGATTTCCTTTCAAACGTATGCAATTCTGTTTAATGGATAGAAGTCACTGTTATTCCTGTTGTAATCTGTTGATGCAGTCAGAGTGCAAGAAGGGTTTTACTTCAGCACAGAGGTGGAGGGAATTGGATGATTTACATGTTTTAATGGGGTTTGTGCATCTATTTTGTACCAGTTTCTCAGTCCTTTGCCAGCAGTGATACAAATCCTTTTTTATCCAGCTCAATGAGTTTAAGATGCTGTAAGCTTTTCAATGCAGAATCACTGACTTTCATGTTCAGCTTCTTCATCCTCTGAATGCTTATTGGGCCCCTGAAGAGACAAGAATGAGCCTCTTAATATTACATGTATAAGCAAATACTTTTCTTGCTATTAAAAACAAAGTTACGGTTCAAGTAAGTACCACGTTAGGGCTCAGGATTAAAGGCGATGTGTTTGCACAATTATGACAAGACAAACCTGTTTTTATCTGAGAAGTACACGGATAACTGCTTATAGAGCGTGTTGAGGTCATTCAGCTTTAAGTTACCACGTACACTCCTCGGGACAGTCTCAAATATCCCTTCAGACACCTCGTGACACACGTTCTGTGCTGCAAGAAAGAGGAAAAAAATAAAAATTAATAAAGGCTTAGAATTATTTTTATTGGTGCAGATGCCGATGACCCTTGACTGCTTAATGCTGATAGTTTTCTTCTGTCCCTTACATTCAGACTGCGCTTGAGTTTGAGCTTCTTCTGTAGGCACGGCCTAAAGAAACAGAAACACGTTCAACAAGTCAAATTAGCTTTTACTTCAAAAATGTCACAAAAACATTACTTTTTAATAAGTACATGCAACTGATGTTCACAGATTGGAGGGAGTTTTACAGTAAGAAATTAAGACTTCTATGAGCAAGGATGCATTAAAATTGATCAAGTGACAGTCAAGATATTTTAAGGTAAACAATTTCATTTTAACGGTCCTGTTTTTTTCCCTTTTGTATTAGTTTAAACAAAAATATTTAAACAGAATAAACAATTTCAAAAATGATGGGAAAAAGAAAAAAATTAAAGTTTCTTGAGAATGACACTGAAGTGTAAGTAATAGACACTGAAAATTCAGTGTTGCAATCTATTCATAATAAAATTTATTAAATTTAGAAAAGGTATTTTAAAGCAGAATAAAATTTAACAATATTACGGTTTATTATATTTGATAAAATCAATGAGCACTAGTAAGTGTTCTTACAATATACCAACCCCAAACTGTGATTATGATGTGAAAAAGATTTACAAAATGTCTAACCTCTACATTTAACGCGGCAATGGATGAGCAGAGAAAATCTCTCGCTTCTTGTTCTTCTTTTGTCAGCGGTGGAACCTTAAACAAAATTTCCCATTAGCACAGTCCAAACCCAAAAACCTTACCCAAGGTGAGATCATCATGTTAAAACATGGACTGTTTTGGTCTGTTAGATTTAGGCTGTTGTTGCACAACTGAACGAATACCTCCACATCTGCTGTGTTCTGCAGCTGTTGAACCATCTGCACAGTGGTGTCCAGGTGAGCTCGGATCGAGTCCATTGATCGTTTCTGTTCCGCCGCGATCTCCTCCACCTGTGTGCACAGTGCTGCATGCCGTGCTTTGATCGCTGACAGGTTCTCCAGCAACTGCACAGGGTTTCCCTAAAATCCACAACACAGATTTAGAAACGCAGACTCAGTCAGTATTTAACAAAAAATAAATAAAAATACGAACATGCCTCAAATGTGCCCGCTTCTCGCGCATTGGCCATGAAGTCAAATTTCAGCCGCTTTTCCACATATTCTATATCAGCTTCTGCTTTCTGGAACTGCAAGGACACAGATCTAAACATCACAATTCAGTAAGCATTCACAAGACTTGAGCGTTGACTGATGCTTGCACGCTTTAGTGGCCCACCTGAACGAGGGAATTACTAAAACCTGAAACCCTATTAGCAATATTGCACTACTCTGAACACAGTGGACAGCAGGGGCAATACTGATAGGGTCCCAAGAATTAGGATTAGACATTACGACCTGTAAAACAGAAGAAAAACAACAATGCGTCAGATGAGACGGCGGGCGTACCTCTTTGAAAACTTTCAAACATTGCGCAAAGCTGCTTTCAGACGCTTTGACAATACTATTGCACTGCTAGCTGTCCAATACAGTAGTGCAATGAAGTCAGAGCACCTGTTAACAGCACTTGATGTGGCTGGCCACGCCGTTGACCCTAACTTTGAGAAAAATCCCTGGCCAATGCCCTTTTAACATTGCACTGCTTTAATAACTGGGTTATCAGTAGTACAATATAAAAGGGGCACTGGACAGACGGTACGCATTCAGGGCAGTCCATTTGCATGCTGAAATGTCCAATAATGAAAATAAATGTCAATAAAAAGCCTGGGAAGAAAAACACAGTGGTCACATAAACATTAAAACATAAGACCATTGAGTTAAGAGATATGTAGATGGATCATAATAAAGACAATCATTTTAAAAGTGTTTATTGTTATGGTATTTTGTTAATTCGAGATATTTTGCTTTATTTTATTTTATTTATTAGGTAACAGTCAAAAACTGAGAATTTAATATAATATAAAAGTACATTATTATTACTACTTCTATATTATATGTGACCCTGGAAAACAAAAGTAGTAGCACGGGTATATTTGTAGCAATAGCTAACAATCCACTGCATGGTTCAAAATTATTGATTTTTCTTTTACGCCAAAAATCATTAAGATATTAAGTAAACATCAGGTCCAAATTTTAAAATAATTGGGCCAAATATTGCCCCATCCTAACAAACCATATATCAATGGAAAACCTATTTATTAGCTTTAAGATGATGTGTACTCTTATATATAAAGAAAACTTACCCTTATTTTGTGGTCCAAGGTCACATAAATGGCATTTCTGACACTGGCAGTGTAGTAAAATTACTAACGTTAGTTCGCTACAAAGAGCAACACTGCGCCCCCTATCGTCTTCACTTCCTAACGATATTAGAACGCCTGGAAAATTATTTTATTGCATATTATTATAGTTTTGCTTAAACAGAATAGCACTATAGCTTTTATGAGAATTTGGAGGCTTACAAATTATCTTTCAAAAGCTAAACTTTTACTAACAGGTCTGTGCGTCTTCCAGAAGCAATGAACACATTACATCGAAACTCATATCAGTTAAAAGCAGTGGCTGCAATATCGTGGTGTGCATACACCCCCATACAGTGTAAATATCTCACGGAATAAGGTATAAGGAATAGACGCGGGACGCAGCGCGCGGTCTTTCCCGGACAGGCCCTCCCGCATCCGCAGCCCCTCACCGCGATCACCGCTTCATGCAGCAGCCATCGAGACAAATAAACACATTTCGGAATGAATGCCATGGTTTCGATTCAAAATATGCACATCATATAAAATCAATCCTATTAGGGCGATTTTTTGCTGTAAATAGAAGTGAATAAAGACATTAGCAGGGGCACTAGTTAGCCATCCAGCTACATGTTTTTCGAAATTTTCTCCCCTCCAACCTAAGGGAAAGTCAGAGACATTTACAGAACATGTAATTCTTCGTGTTTGTTCTACAATACACTGTCTATCGTAAAGGCGCATGTGTTGTTAACTGTTAGACGCGTACGGTCAGTTTACACTTGAAAACATTTGATGGAAACGTTTGGCTGAAAAAACAGCTTACCATCGCCTCCAGCTTATCAACTGTCTCCATGTTGAATAGTTTACATTCCTGAAGCAGCCCCGGAAATATAAAGCTCGCAGCGGAACGCAAGACCGTCTCTGATTGGTCAGCTGTCAGGGAGCGTGGAAGATGATTGGTCAGTTCGGAAAAAAGGGCGGTATGCCAGGGATGGAATTCTAACGTAGTTTTGTATAAATGCATTTAATTTTTTTTTTAATTGCATTTAAAATTTAGAAAGGTGAATTCAGTTATCTTTTTCTTTTGGTACTCTGTTGAATGCAAGCATGCAAAAACAGCTAATGGCAGCTAATATTGTTCTTCTATTAGTTTTGCTTATTTGTTTTTTTACCAGAGCCATTTTAAATAATAAATATATACTACTGTCCTTATAAAGTAATAAGGAATTCAGAGAAAATTTTCGCTCAAACTGACCAATTGACCGCCAGAATCTGAACAGCCACTGAATAAGTAAGCAATAAACCCCGCCCCTTTGAATGTGACTGACAAAAATTCTATCCAATCATAGTACTGCATAAACACCGCTACACCAATCAGAAAAGGCCGGTAGCTCATAGCGTCCACAAAGCTTGGTTGCGCCATAGGCTCGTTCTCGCCCGGTTGTCTTGTTAGAGGACGTTGGAGTCACAGTCAAGAGGGGTTCTGTATCAAATAATAATTTTAAAACAGTAAGCACTTACAGAGAATCGAGCCAGCATGTTCTCCCGCATCGCTAGACCTACCGCCACCCTCGTCCGGGGCTTGTCCACCTCCTCACAGGTAAAATCTTATGTTTGTGAGCATGCTAGTGCGCTAACGTTAGCGTCCATGATTTGTATGAGTATGTGATGACGTTATTATGTCAAACTGAGATTAATACTCGGTGTACTTTTTTTCTCTGTGCGCATTCGTTTTTCTTAATGAGCCATAAACTACAATAGTGTAATTGAAACTAAGTTAAGTAAGCCTGCATCCAGGCAACCTAGAAGTTACCTTGCTTGACATTAGCCATCACATTGACAGTGTAGGTGTTGTAACATAGCTCATTTCTTAGTCATATGTTCTTCCTTTTTTATGGAAGTTGCAAGGATCACTCAGTGTTCCCCAGTGAGTCTCTTGATATTCTGTTATTTGGAGTCAAAGGGTTTTTAGTCGACCTTGCCAACTCTTTTAGTCTGCCTGTGTAAGATCATCCTGGTTAGTGAAGGTGTCATTTTGACTCACGTCCCCCTTTGAAGTGTCATTACTGTAATCAGCTAACGTTGCTTGGTTTACTGTTGCATAGTTAATGCAGCTTTTGTGTTGTTAAAATCAAGGCCATAAAAGCCAAAAGTGCAGTAAAGTACAGCAGGGATTTTCTTGGGACCACAAAAAAATTAAACGGTAGAAATAAATATGATTAAACAAGGCTTTATTAAATAAACAAAAATAAAACGTTTAGCTGGTGAATAAATAGTAACTAACATGGTGATTATCTTTTGAATTACGAATGTTAATATTTTATATATTAATAATGTACATTTTTCACAGTATACATTGAATTTTACATAAAATGTTGGGGAATTTTAAATTATACATTAAAATATAGAGCTGCCTTTTAAACATTAGTATGGTATTTTATCATGTTTGTGAGTCTGTGGCATTTAAAATATTTCTTTAACAGTTCAGCTGCCATTTTTGTAAAAACAAATTAGTTTGTTTAATTGCCCTAAACACATTCATATGCCATACAGACTTCCTTTGTACTGTCTAAACCATTTGCAGAATCCTAAATCACTTGGTTTAAATCCTGTGGTAATAAAAATTCCCACTGGCTTTTTTCCAGACTTAAAAGGTCCCAAGGTCAAGATATTTAAAAAAAGGCTAATGTGACCTACATGTGTAAACACTTAGAACACCAACTGAATGCAAATGTTAAAAATTGTGTGCGTTTCTCTATTTTTTTTATTTAATAACTTTTTAACAATCAAATTATGATTGTGATGACCCCACTTTAAAGTATTTAATGCACACAATAATTCAAACCAGTAAATTTATTGGTCTTTGGAATCAAAGGGCACTTTTATGATGAGAGTAAGGTCGATCAGCATGTATTGTGACGCATTGCAATTTTCTTTCTCTTTGCAGCACAATGCAAAAGTAGCGGTCTTGGGTGCTTCAGGTGGCATCGGGCAGCCCCTGTCTCTCCTGCTGAAGAACAGCCCTTTAGTGAGCGAGCTTTCGCTCTATGATATTGCTCACACTCCTGGAGTGGCTGCTGACCTCAGTCACATTGAGACAAGAGCCAATGTCACAGGTACAGAGAAGGTTTCAGATCCTCAAACCCCTTAGGTTTGGTCATTTTTGAGTTTTTATTAGTTGAAAAGAAATCATATTTGCTACTTTAAAGTTAGGATGAATTTTCAATGCATGCCATCTATTTTCGGACTGTATCTTTTTGATCATCTTGTCAAATGTTCATCCATGTGATATTCTGAAGCCTGTAGTTTGTAATGAAAATTCAATCTGTGTTTACTCCGACCTTGCCAGTTTCTTACAATCAAACTCCCATTCAGCTCTGCCTCCATCCAATAAACGTCTAATAGAACACATCTCCCACCCTTTTTTCCCCTCTCTACTTCTCTTTCAAAAATGCCTTCACTCGAATGTACTTCATAATGCACTGTATTGTGTTTCAGGATACATGGGTGCAGATCAGCTGGGTGCTGCGCTGAAAGGTTGTGAAGTTGTTGTCATCCCTGCTGGTGTCCCAAGGAAGCCTGGTGGGTATAATTTACCTCCTGCTTTATTTTTAAATGCATTTAAAGTCTGCGTGGAATGGATGAAGGGCTTGGAGATGTAAATGGGTTCAGTTATAAATCTAATATATTTGTAAAAACCCACCAGATTTTCTCAAGATATTGTGCATTTTTCAATTCTTCTAGGTATGACCCGTGATGATCTGTTTAACACCAATGCCACCATTGTGGCCACACTGGCTGATGCTTGTGCCCGTCACTGTCCTCAGGCCATGATCTGCATCATTGCAAACCCAGTAAGTATAAGGTACCAGGAGCCTTGCATTGCTGAGATATTACTTCATACCTTGCTTAAAGTTCACAAGGGTTTATAGCACTATACATGTCTATAAGATAATTGTCTAGTATCTATTAAGATAAATGTTCAAATAGAAAAATAGATTGCATATTGAACTTTGATACTGTGAATTTTTAGGTGAACTCCACCATACCAATCACATCAGAGGTGATGAAGAAACATGGCGTCTACAACCCCAACAGAGTCTTCGGTGTCACAACACTGGATATTGTCAGAGCAAACACTTTTGTTGCTGAGCTCAAAGTGAGTTCTATAAATTCAGGTTTGATAGAGGAATTGATTTTTAAATGCAGGGTTATTTAATGTCCTCACCAGAAAACATTTGCACAGTCAGTTCATTGCCTCCATTGCTGCATTATTTTCAGGGTCTTGATCCCGCCAGAGTCAATGTGCCAGTTATTGGAGGTCATGCAGGAAAGACCATCATTCCTCTAATTTCACAGGTAATGAAGACCTTTTTCACTACTTAATTTAGAATTTATTTAATAAACATATGAGCAGCATTGTGACTATACCTAGTAAGACAAGCTTTGGCAGGATATTTTTAAGGTTGGTTGTAATTAATTTTATTATTATTTTTTTCTGTGAAAATCTCATTGGTGCAAAATCCAGTACCATGAACATCAAATAACTGATTGGCTGTAATTGCTTTTGGAAAGATATTTATTTTTATTTTGTGGTGTTTTCAGTGCACTCCCAAGGTTGAGTTCCCTGCAGATCAGCTGTCTGCTCTGACAGGCAGGATCCAGGAAGCAGGAACTGAGGTTGTGAAAGCTAAAGCCGGCTCAGGTGAGAACGGAAGTTTTAAATTATGTTTAGTTTGTTTGTTTTTTTTTTTTATTAGATACTCTTTAAGTTTGATTTCATTGTTGTGCAGACACTCACTTAGTTCTAGTGAAGTAAAATGCCATTGTGAAGATCTGGAATATAAATTCATATGTGTAAACTGAATAGGTCTCTCTGTTCATAGGCTCTGCCACCCTGTCAATGGCCTATGCTGGAGCCAGGTTCACATTCTCCCTTCTTGATGCCATGAATGGAAAAGAGGGCGTTGTTGAATGTGCATTTGTGAGATCTGAGGAGACCGAATGCAAATACTTCTCTACACCTCTCCTCCTCGGGGTAAATCTAGCTAGACCCTCTTTAGATGCTGCTACTTCTTATTTTCAGATCATATAAGATCAAAGTAACAACTATAAACTAAAACAAACAAACCCTAGTCTGTTTGACCAATGAATGTTATTACATTTTGTTGTTGTTGTTTTTTTCTCAGAAAAACGGCATTGAAAAGAACCTTGGTGTTGGCAAACTCTCTGCATTTGAGGAGAAGCTGGTAGTTGAAGCCATGGATGAACTGAAGGGCTCCATTAAGAAAGGAGAAGATTTTGTTGCAAACATGAAATGATCTGTGCTTGTGTTGCACTGCCTGTGAAATGTCATTTATTTATAAAGCTGAGTCCTTGTATGTCAGCAAGGTTTCCTAAAATGTATTTACATCATGTTCAAAGACGCAGACAGTCTTGGTATGATTTAAAAACGGTCAAATCCACCCATCAATAAAACGGTCTCTTTACCAACTCTGTCTTTCCATTTTAGTTCACTCTATTTTGCTATGAGATTCTTTTGACTTGGATTTTGTTGTTGTTGATAATTCGGTGCAATTTTGAGCGACTCCTAAATCAATGTGAATTAATTTTACATAAACAGAAATGAGTCAGATTTCTTTTAAACAAAGATCTTTATTCAAATGATTAGTGATTTAGAGTTAAAGTGGCATTTGAAATGGCGATTAAACATTTGAAATGTTTAATGAGTTTCTATTATTTATATATTAAAAAAACAAAACAAAACATGATGGCTGCAGATCTACCCCTTAGTTGTATGGATTGAGAGTGGGGTACTGCATGGATGACAGATTCCAAGGGATTTTCCCACCAAGCTATTTTGCAACCATAATCGGCTAACATTTATACATTTGTAAATGTTTGGTTTAATATTATTTTACATTTTCCAGTTATAGTAGCATAAGCTGCCTTACAAGAAATGTAAAAATAAATTAGAAGTGCGCAAATTATTAAATGTATAATCCAGTTTATTGTCAGTTCATGTTTTAAAAAACGAAATGGGTTCAGATCACATCACTACTGGCGTAAAAAGTAAACTATAGTCCCACCAAGTTAGATGAACCAAAAGGGCATATTTTTATGTATTGTGTACAAACGTGCTGAAGAAATCGGTCCCACGTTGGCTTATTTGCATAAGGTTTGCTCATTTGCATACGTGCGGAACGTCCTGCCACCAATCAGTACTGGCGGTTCATACGAAAACATCGCCTCCGCATCCACTACCGTGCTAATTAGCCACATTTACCGTTTCCATGATTTTACTGTGGCAGTAAGTTAACAACTAATTACACACAAAACTGTCCGAATTTAGACCAAGGTTTCTTGGTGTACAGACCGTCGAATAATGGCTGGTTTAACAGAGGAGCGTTTGCGCGTGGTGGCGATCATTCACACGCTCAAAGCTGTCGGTATCCGCGTGAAAAACTGGAAAAACTTTCTAAATGGAGAATCAAACGGTGAACAAGCTTTTATTCAGGTAAGTTAAAGGAAAATAAAAACCATGAAACCCCATGCCTTTATTTGTTGCTTAAATAAATAGTATAATTGGCGTACGTTGAATCTCTCAGGAGAGCGCGTCACGACGCTTTGCGTTTGGACGTGACCTGCACTTGCTCCCTCAACACGAATTATCTGACATGGGCGGTACATTACCTCAGTATGTGTCCTAACTTACTTTGTGTGTTTAAAGATCTTAAGAATCAGAAATAAATTTGATTTTCACATCATGACAGTGGTGGACAGAAACCGATGTGCTGGTTTTCAGGTTCCTGGTGGAGGCCTGTTTGTATTTGTCACAACATCTGGATACAGAGGGTCTTTTCAGGAAGACTGGTTCCCTGAGTCGTATTCGGGCTCTGAGGGTAAATTCCTTCAAATACGTCAGTGATTTATTATTGTAAGGATTATTACCTTTTTATTGAGGCATGTTTTGACCTTTACATTTGCACATTCTTAGTTTCGCTGGGCGGGTCAAAGTTTGGAATAATTAAGATTTTTAACAAATAGTTAAAAATAAAAGTCTTGTGTATACTTAATACTGTAATAGCATGATTAAAAATAATATTTTCCCCCAGCAAGGTTGCACTAACTTAATCAAAAGTGGCAGGAAAGACATTTATAATTTAATGTCATGTTACAGACATTATTTCTTTTCTTTTTTTTTAATGAATGCTCTTTTGTTGATTAAAGAAACCTGAAAATATGTATCACAGTTTCCACAAAAATATTAGGCTAACCAGCAAAAACTATTTTTCAGTATTGATAATAATAAGAATCATTATTGACCAAGCACCAATAAGAATTGTAATCAGCATTAGATCAAGACAACAACAAATCTGTTTTCCTATGACAGAAATAATTTCCATTTTAAAAGATGTAACACCAAGTGCTTCTTTTTCATAGGCAGATCTGGAGCAGGGAAAGCCCATCTTCTTATCTCCGCATGCATCCCTCCTGCAGGCCTGTGATGTCGCCTCTCTCATCAAGCAGTTCCTGCGTGAGCTGCCATCTCCTCTCATTCCTACGGACCTCCAGATCCCTCTGATTCAGGCCCAGGGCCTTGAGATGACACATGACCAGGAGGGAGCGAGAAACAGAACGACCCTGCTCATAACAGCTCTGTTTCCTTCATCTCACGCTCGTACACTCAGATACCTCTGCACCTTTCTGCGTCAAGTTGCAGAGAGGTTTAACAATTTATTAATTACAGTTTGAAAATATGCAGCTCTTTTTAAACAAACATCTTTATGCTTTATTCAAATTAATTATATGTTGTAATTGACAGCATCCAACAGATGCTTTACATAGACATGCAGACAATGCAGAAGCTCATTCTCAGAGCTAAGTAACAATTTCGCCTTTGATTTCATGTCTTTGATCAGATGCAGTGAAAATAGAATGGATGCTACCAGTCTGGCCGTAGTTATTGCTCCTAACCTGCTTCAGTCTCCAGCACCACCTTGCAAACTCACTCTGGACACTGAGAAACATTTAGACCAGCAGACATCAGTGATCAAATCACTTATTCTTCATGCAGATCGTATTGGTAAAGATGGATGAGATGTGTATTAATTATTGGTTAACCTGCAATTTTTTGGTTTTAGTGTAATTCTAATTCGTGTGAACTGAACTTGTGTGTGAACTTTGTATATCATCAGGTGTTGTTCCATCGTGTGTGCTGGAAGCATCAAAAGCGATGGTGAGAACTGAGACGCCCTCTCCTGCAGGTGGCGTTATGTTTAGTAAGAGGACAGGACTCAGTGTTTACAGAAGTCTAAGAAGACAACGGAGGCGGAGTGTTGGTGGTGAGATGTTGATGATAAATACATGGTGTCATCCTTGATTTTAATCATACATATATATTTTTGTACTAATTTATAGAATTATTTAAAAAAATCTATTTTTCAATGCAGGCTTAAAGTATAACCCATAATATTAAGCAGCACAACAGTTTTTTTTACATTTTGTGTGTATATAATATCTTAAAATATTGTTTCAGAAATATTCATAGATGCTTTTTCCAAACTGAAGCCATGTCGTACTCCCACTGGACCACCAATAGTCTTAAATGTCACACCAGGTGAGCCACTATATTTTTGTATGGCAAGTGCCTTCATATATATACTAGTATCTGTTGATCAAAAATACTTTTGATATCTGCAGTGACTCCTCTGTCAAAAAGCCCCACCCCTCAATCACCAGTTACAGTCAAACGCAAAGCCACTGAGGAATCACTACCTGAAATTGAAGGATCTGCAAGGAAGAGGTCATTTGTGACTTACCTAATATCGGTAGTGTCTAGTTGTAAAAAAACTTAATATACTACTTGCAGGTAATGTATTGTGTGACTTATTATTGTTCAGGCGGTCTCTGCATGACCTAAGAGAGGACACATCGACAACCATCACCCAGCCAGAGGGTCAGTCTATTTATGTGTGGATTTTAACAACTTGTGATTGTTGTAGGATATTAACACACTAAAGTTGCTTTGCAAAAACCTGCCAGAGCGTTTAAGCAGTCATAGTCCCCTGGAAGAAAAGTGCAAAAAAGGAGATCCCATTACCACTACTTCTAAAAAGAGAAACCACATAAGAGAACAGCAGAAATCACTTGGGTATCGTGACTGCACTCTACACAGTTTTAAAATGACCAAACTATTTGGACATGAATTCTAATGTATAAAGAGTAGTTATCTGTCTGTTTCCAGGCTTCCGGCACAAGAAGAAAAGGTGCATCGGCGAAGAAAATCTCTCCGATTTTTTGCTGTGTCCAGTGGCAACAACAGTAACCCTGTGTGTGAGGTATGCTAATTGCCATCTTTTTTGCCTGTGATTGGATTAGTTGTTGTTTTTCCCCCCATTCTTCTAACATGCTTCAATATTTCTAGCTTTCAGTGACACCAACAAACAAAAACCCTGAAAACTGTTTAGAAGAACAGCCTGACCGTAAAAGCGGTTCACCACTTACAAATGCTGAAGAGTCTCCGAAAATACCTCTTATCCTCATTGATGGACCAGGAGGAGGTTTGGATTGGTTTTTAAGTTTATTTTAATTATTTTCATTATTATTGAAATATTAGTTCATGCTATTGTATCGTCTTTTCCTGTTCTCATTTGTTGTCTTGCAGTAGTTGTTGGGAATGAGGTAGATGATGACCCGGATCTTCTCAACTGCAGTTTTGCTGAAAACCCTAATGACCATCTCAACATGGTATCTGAAGTATCTTGCATACAAAGACAGGACAGTAAGGAACCCTGTGACGAGGAATGCTGGACTGTACTCGAAAATGAGAACTTTGTACAGTTAGAACAATGTGAGGTAGTAGAATCTGTCACTCAAAAGGAGTCTCAGATAAATGCAAGCGCAGAAGTAGAGAATGAACCAGAGGTGAAGCAGCTAGAAGAGCAGCCTTGTAAAGGGTCCAAAAAAATGAAGAAAAACTCTAAGAACCGACCCCGTCCTCGTAGATCCATAAGCCTACCTGAGGTGACGCTGGAGTCGTGTACTGATGAAATGCCAAAGGAAGTTGGTACAGCAGAAACTGAGATGGATAACACTGCCTGGCCAATGTTTGCGAGTCTGACCCTTTCAAATGAGCAGGAAAGTGCAACTATAGAGAAGGTGGGTGTCAAAGAAATGCAAGAAACCAAGGTTAAAACTTTAAAGAGTTATAAGCAAGACAAAATGGCAGATTCAGCTGTTGGTTTTAAAAGACCTCATCTGCGTTTGTCCGTTGCTGAGCGACTTAGAGGCTTTAGTGCTTTGACCTTGCTTCTCCGGACTTCACGCACAGCACCTCAATTTCGGGAAAAAACACAAGAGTCCCTTCAGAGGGGACCCACGCGTCTCCGGAGACAAGGTGCTCGCCGGTTCGGTCGCTCTATCAGTCACGAGGGAGTGCCAGAGAGACCACTAGAGCAGAGCCCTGTGGGATCGCCACCCACCAGTCAGGCTTTTATTGGCATACATGATGCTAGCCCTGATTCAGGTGTGGAGTCAGTCGATCATGAGCCGATTATTGATTTTAATCAAGAGGTGTGCAAGATGTCACAAAATTACCCTGAAGTAACAAATTACGTGGTTTCTCTGAGCTCGTTAGGAAATCCTAAACAAGATCCAGTTTTGCCCATAACTGACAAAACTGAAAATCAGTTTCTCTGCAAGCAAACAGAGCAGGATGTCGAGGAACTTGACCTTTATAAATTATTGGATCAGAAGTGCCACATTAGTGGCCAAGTGGAAGACGATCATCAAGATGCAAACGTTCCTGTGGAAGTTCTTACACCTGATCTCGAATCTCCAATGTTCTTCCAGCAGATGGTGCCATTGAAACTCTTTGAAGACATCAGCTCAGTCAAAGACTTCAAAACGGATCAAGTCTCTCCTCTGAATGGAAGTGCAAAGGAAACCCCCTCATGGGTGAATGACAGTCCTACATTTGGGTTTCCAGATTTTGCTCCTTTGTCATTTGATGGTGTGATTTCTGAAGATGAAACGCATAACGGTTTGCATTGCGATCTCTCCCCTCCAGCCTTTCAGTTCAAGCGCCTGACCGCAAGGAGGCATTACAGAGACTCTCCCCGCTGGCCCTCACATGAGGTGCGAATGTCTGCTTGGAACCCGTTACCACTTTAAACGTTTAGATCTTTTTTTATTTTTATTGGTTAAAGAAATATCAGTCCAGATTCAGATCGCAGTCATTGGGAACTGCGCAATCATTTAATTATTATTTATGGAACAATGCTTTTATTTGTGTTTTTATGTTTGTGAGCAGTCACAAATTTTCTTTGTTCTTAATAAAATCTATCTCAAAAGTCTTAATTAAAAAAAGTCTTTTTTGTTGTTTTTGTAATTTCCACTTAAATCTGTTAAAAAAAACCAATTGAGTGAATTATCTCAGCAAATTCAGAAGAAGCATCAAAAATGAAGGTACAATGTCACTCATTAAATAAAAGCTTCAGTCCCTGTTACCATACCAAGATGTTAACAACATTCATTATGTAGTAGTTAAACCCAGTGGAGTGATAATGTTAGTTTAATGTGGCTGGTGCTCCTCCCCTTTGATGTGGAGCTGAGAGAGGAAACCAGAGAAAGGTGGAGCTGCCTGTTAATCTCCCTGAACCACATTCACCAGAGCTGGGACTCTCAGTGCTCCCACACAGACAGGCAGTCTGCGGTCTGAGCTGGGAAGCTAAGGCTGGGATCTGTCCCAACCGGGAAGAGGAAAAGTGGGGACCGCATCTGACTTCTGCCGGTACCTATAGATCTCCTGCACCATGGCAGAAGGAGCAGAGGGAGAGGAGGAAATCCAGTTCTTACGAACAGTGAGTTATACTAGCCGATAGCATTACTATGCCTTATAGTATGTCTGATAGGAAAATGTTTTACAATGCACAGTATATTATGCTTCCAAAATGTGTTTTTTTTTTTAAATTAATGTGAATCATTGTTTAAAGTGTGGAAATCACTACACTTTTTTTGTATTGTTATAGTTGGGATTTTGACAGCTTAGTGGATGTTTTTGGATGAATGTGGAGTGACATGACCAGGTGTGTGGATTTGCTGTCATTGTTGTCTATTTATACATGGTGCAGTGCAGAGGTTGGATTGTCACTGTTTTAAAAAGGACTTGGCACTGTGCACAGAAGCACGAAGACTACACACTACCAAGACTAAAATATAAATCTAAGCTATAATACATATGCAGGGTGAAGATGTGTGAATTTAGGATGTAAGAACGAGGTCTTTTACTGCTCTAACCTTTAGCTATTTACTGTCTCTGTCACTCTTCTATGGAGGAGTCCATCCTTGACCTCAGTGTTGTACATACCTGACCTGACCTGGTTGTGTTGGGGTTATGTAATTCCTGTCAGAGCTAAAAGATTTGAACACAGTATGGAGTTCATCCAGTGCAGAAGATCGAGATATCTAGTGCTGTTCTGTTGTTGTTTGTGATGTTGCTGTCTGTGAGCTCTGAGTCTATATACAGAGATGGGCTTAGCAGCTTTCTGGGCTTGTCCTAAACCAACACCTGTTTGTATCAGTCTATTTAAAACGTCTGTTACATGTCCTCCTACATTTATGGCAGCCTCTAGAGCTTTTCAGCTCATATTTAGAGGTTTGTTTAATTAACATTTCAAGAACACTGTTTAACTGTTAAATGAAAAGCTACACTAGCAGTCCAAAGGTTTGGAGAGTTTTTATTTGTTTTGCGTGATCTAAAAGTCTTCTGAAGATTGTAGACGCATATCAATCAATTGTGATTTTTCTTGTGAAAAGTTTTTTTTTTTTTTTACTTTATTTAAAACCGCTTGACAATGAAAGACAAACCGATAAAAACTCTACAAAACCGTAGAATGCATCTCAGGAAGCAGAGTGAGCAGAACTGTAAGCTAGTTAAACTAAAATATGAAAACAAAATATAATTTCCATACTCTATTTGTGTTTGTATTTTACTAGTATTCTAAACTGCAGGAGTGTCCAAACATTTGACTAGTAGTATGTATTTGAGGATTCAGATCTTTAGTCTGTTCAACAGGAGTCAGATGGACATTGTCTCTGTTAGACACTCTTGCTACCGATCTTTAGCTTTGACTGTCATTAATGAACAGTGATTTGCTCACGGCTCAGTTTCCAGTCAACATTGTTGGCAGATGCTTTTTTCTTGCTCGGGAAAATTGCATGTAGCAGGTGCTAAAGCCTGAAATAGAGGGACAGAGAATGAGGAGGAGGCCAGGAGAGAAGAGTATATAGGGGAGAAAAGCTGATCGAAAAAGAATTTAATGTTTGTGTTACTGTAATTAGCACAGCTAATGTTTCAAAAAAGTCACATGCTGAAGTTGCATAAATTCAGTACCTTTTTTCTTTATCTTTATTCATGTATTTTTGTGACTTTGTGTTTATTGGCTAGATTATGATTTGTCAAAACAGATCTATGGTAACTAAACATCTAATTGTTGATTTAAAAAATGTGAGCTCAGTGAAATGATGCATTCCGCAGTGACTTTTAATGCCTAAAAATGTACACATTCCCATTCATTTTAAAATAAAAATGGAATATAAAAAATAATGTACAGTATTACTGCATTTTAAAATAACTTGTCTAAAATGAATCCAGTCTCCAGTGTCACATATAACCTTCAAAAATCATTCTAATATGCTGATTTGCTATAGATATTGAAACTATATATATATAATTAGTATTATTTTCTTTTTCAGAAATCTTGATGGATTGAAGAAATATTATTTATGTGAAATAAAAAATCTTTTGGAGTTATCTAAGTCTTATTCACTTGAAAATGCTTGTTGCATTTCCCCTTCCAAACTGTTTAACTTATTCTGAGATTTATTAAATTAAAAAATAATTATTGTTTTACTGTGATCTTACAATGACTATATTGTCAAGTGGTAGGTCTCAGGTTGCTAGCAGCATATGTCAGTGTGGACAGGGTTTTTCACGGCCCACTGGCTTACATTCCAGCACTGGAATATCCCAGCAGATGACACACTTACATACATAATACACTGTCACACTGACTAGTCTGTCAAGGACGTGACCTGCCCCAATTACTTTATAAAGGCATTCTTACATCTTGATTATAAAATTCTGACAATGCAAATTACTTAAACATGACTTATTGGTACAACAAATCATATCATTTCAACTGAATCAGTGGAGCAATTACGAGTCTGTCTATCAAATCAAGACTTTTGAGGTCACCTTATATGGGAATAGAATTACAAAGGGCGAGTGCCGCTCATAAAATTAGTTGCACCACCAATAAGCATTATCACTATGTTCTATTAAGAACAAATATTTGACTTTCTCATAGAGCTTGAATATATTAAGGCAAAAATCAAACTGTTTCTTCTCAAACAGGCCTCATCTAAGCCTCTTCAAGTGTTCTGGCTGTAACCTGAGCCGCATTCAGGATTAGATGCATGCTGCCCCGATCAAGGCTACAAATGCCATGTTATTTAGCAGCAACGTGTGCTATGGACATGTTACAAAGAAAGCATTGATGACTTGTCTAAAGCAGTATTTCAGGAAGTGTTAATATCTTACCAGACATCAGATGGTATATTAATATATCTTAATATCACACAATGTATCAATACAACATTATATTGTCTTGAACACAAATTTGAAACACTGTGTTTGTGTTTTTGCCCTTTAAATATAGTTTTTAATATTTCAGCTTATTTAAAACTTGATATGTAATCCTAAGAATGATGTCCTGACATCCGTTTTCTCTGTAGGATGACCAGGTGGTTCTACAGTGCACTGCTACTATCCTGAAGGAGCAGATCAAACTCTGTCTGTCCTGTGAGGGTTTTGGGAATCGCCTCTGTTTTCTCGAAACCACATCCAATGCCCAGGTTTGCTTTTCGTTTATGTCATTTTCAATTTCTGAAATATTGGTTTTGGATTCCCAGTTTCCTGTACACTTCTTTTTTGCCATTCTAGAATGTTCCTCCTGATCTGGCTATATGCTGCTTTATTCTGGAGCAGTCCTTATCTGTGCGGGCCCTTCAGGAGATGCTGGCTAACACAACTGAGCTTAATGAGGTCAGTTCAGAGCACATACATCGGGATTTAGTCAGCTAAAAAAAGTTAATTTAAGTTTGTAACAGCATAAGTGTACATTTATCAACTGAAAGTGTTTCATATTGTTGTTTTTTTTTGAGCTCTGGATGACTTTCTTTCCTCCTCCTCTTTTCTTTTGCCTGCTTTAGGCAGTCGATTTGGATAAATGGGTAGGTTTCTCTTTGTGCCTCTTTGAATTTGTGTTTCTATTATAGCCACCCTGTTATTGTGATTCTAGCCTTGTTGGAATTTAAATATAATGACTAAGAAGTAAATAGATGTTTAAGCATCTCTTGATTAGTGTATTTTCCACCTTCTTTCAAGTCTTCACAAGGAGGAGGCCACCGCACGTTGTTGTATGGCCATGCCATCCTGCTGAGACACACTCACTCTGGCATGGTGGGTCAAATCTCAATACACACGTGCATCACTAGATAAGAGAAAATTTACTACAGCGAAAGAAACGTTACAGTTGATTGACCTATCTTTGCATGATGCAGTACCTCAGCTGTTTGACGACCTCAAGGTCACTCACAGACAAGCTGGCCTTTGACGTGGGCTTACGGGAGGAGTCGACAGGTGTCTTATTCTTAGTGAATTGTTATCACAAATGTAAATATACAAAAGGAAACTCTGACTAAAAGATGTCCATATCTTCATCCAGGTGAAGCATGTTGGTGGACCATTCACCCTGCATCCAAGCAGAGGTCTGAGGGTGAGAAGGTCAGGGTGGGCGATGATCTCATCCTGGTCAGCGTGTCTTCTGAAAGATATCTGGTAATGTTAGTCTCTACTGTATAGTCAACATTGTCTCTTTTGGATGAAGCCTACTGTTTTTACCTGAAAAATCTGTCCCATCAACAGCACCTTTCCTATGCCAGCGGAGACCTCATGGTGGACGCTTCCTTTATGCAAACTCTTTGGAACATGAACCCTGTCTGTTCTGGCTGTGAGCTGGCAGAGGGTAAGCAACTGATATTAATATGCATTGTGGAGATCACCAAGTTCTTTATTGTATTTACAACAAATAAAATGCATTATTTTGTGATGTTTCCTTGGTACAGGGTATCTCACTGGAGGGCATGTTCTGCGTCTTTTCCACGGGCACATGGATGAATGTTTAACAATTCCTGCTGCTGACCAGGGAGATGACCAGAGACGGTGAGATATAAAGCCATATGCTCATGTAATGTAGACCAGTTATTAATTTTTTTCCAGTGCAAACTATCTTGTTTTGCATGATTTTTCAGAAATGCACATTATGAAGGTGGAGCTGTGTGCAGCCATGCCAGATCTCTGTGGAGACTGGAGCCTCTTCGCATCGGGTTGGTGCTATTTGTACTTCATTTGTATCACTACTTCAGGAGCCTTTACAAGCAGAAAAGATATTTATTATCTTTTTCTAAGCTGATGTTCAACCTGTACACAGGTGGAGTGGTAGCCACATGAAGTGGGGTCAATCCTTCAGAGCGCGTCACATCACCACAGGCAGGTATCTGTGTCTGGATGAAGAGAAGGGACTCCTGCTTGTGGATGCTGAAAAAGCGAATACAAAGAACTCTGCTTTCTGCTTTCGTGCTTCAAAGGTTTGTCTGCTGCTCTCTGCTTTATACCTTTCTCTCTGTGAGGTTGCCCTTTTGAAGATGTTTACTCACAATCTTTGACATCAAACATCATTTGGGTGAGTAGGAGAAGACGGAGGTGGCTCAGAAACGTGATGTGGAGGGAATGGGGATCCCAGAGATCAAGTATGGGGAGTCCATGTGCTTTGTGCAGCATGTCTCTACCAGCCTGTGGCTTACATATGCCTCGGTTGATGCCAAGTCTGCTCGGTTGGGGCCACTGAAAAGGAAGGTACAAATATTATTCACATTATTACTGTTATACTGTATCAAATAAATGATTATTGGTGATCATATGAGACTTCCAAAAAATAAATCCTACCGATGTTTAAACAGCTATGCAAATTCTCTTTAGTCGGGCCTAAAACTGCACAATTTTCAGATTTCACCAGTGCTAATATGTGTGTGTCTTTTACTTAGGCTATACTTCATCTGGAGGGTCACATGGATGATGCACTGACTGTGGCGCGTTCTCAAACAGCAGAATCCCAAGCTGCTAGAATGATCTATAGCACAGCAGGACTCTTCACGCAGTTCATTAAGTAAGAAAAACCCAGCCTTTGGTGGTTTAAACTGGTAAACTAAGATAAAAAAGAAAGAAAGTACCCAAAAGCCATCCAAACAAACCGGCTTAGTCAGACTTGGAGAAAATGTGCTTTTTTTAAGGGTAAATATCAGGTTAAAGGTAACTGATATTTATTTGTTAATTTGTGTTGTTTGACAGGGGTCTGGACTCTCTGAGAGGGAAGAGTAAATCTCCAGGCCCATCGCCCCCGTCTCTGCCTCTAGATGCCGTGGTTCTGTCCTTGCAGGATCTTATCTTTTATTTCCGCCCTCCAGAGGAGGAGCTGGAACATGAGGAGAAGCAGACCAAACTGCGCTCCTTAAGAAACCGGCAGAATTTGTTCCAAGAGGAGGTGAGACATGCTGGCAATTATATATGCAAATGCAAATAATTTAATATATACAAATGTATGTATATGTATACAAATAATTACATTCACTGCATATAACATAGAAATAACAACCGGTCTTCTTTGTTGCATAGGGCATGATCAGTCTCGTACTAGACTGTGTTGATCGGCTGAATGTCTACAACACTTCAGCCCACTTCTCAGAGTTTGCCGGAGAAGAAGCAGCTGACTACTGGAAAGAGATAGTCAACTTATTTTATGAGCTGCTGGGTAGGACTGTGTTTAGTCGCGATTGGAGCATATAATACTGTACACTGATGCACTTAATGATTTACTGGTTTCAGTGCTTTTGGTGTAAGGTGTAAAGTCTAAAGCCCTTGCAAAAATGTTTTCCCTATAGCATCTCTGATCAGAGGAAACAGGGCAAACTGTGCTTTGTTCTGTGATAATCTTGACTGGTTGGTCAGCAAACTGGACCGTTTAGAGGCATCTTCAGGTAGGAAGCCATCATTTATTTAAAACTCCCAGTAAAGGCAGCTGAGATTTATTTGAGAAGCTTCAAATATTTGTTTGAAATAGAATGTCTTTACTGTCACATATTAGTCAATGTAATGTATCCTTTCTGATTCCTTCCTTAACTTTAAAACAAAAAAATCAATGTATAATATGCATATTTTAACTGCCAGGCATTCTGGAGGTGCTGTATTGCATCCTTATTGAAAGCCCTGAGGTGCTCAACATCATCCAGGAGAACCACATCAAATCTATCATTGCACTTTTGGACAAACATGGACGCAATCACAAGGTTGATAGCTTTTCATAAAGACTGAACGTTTTCTAGACTGCATCTTCAATCGTATCTGTCCTGTTGTGACTTTTAATTGTAGGTTCTAGATGTCCTCTGCTCTTTATGCGTGTGTAATGGTGTTGCCGTGAGGTCCAATCAGAATCTGATCACAGAGAATCTGCTTCCAGGGCGTGATCTCCTCCTGCAGACCAACATCATCAATTATGTCACCAGGTCTGACTACAAACCAAAATAATATATCATAAAAGAGATATGTAGATTAGTTTGTTTGGCATCTGGATGGCATCTCATGTTTGATGTTTTGCAGTATGAGACCCAACATTTTTCTGGGCACATGTGAAGGCTCTACACAATATAAGAAGTGGTACTACGAGTTAATTGTAGACCATGTGGAGTCATTCTTGACTGCTCAGGCATGTCATCTTCGTGTTGGCTGGGCTTTGACCGAGGGTTACAGCCCTTACCCCGGAGGAGGGGAGGGATGGGGAAGCAATGGAGTTGGAGATGATCTTTACTCGTATGGCTTTGATGGGCTACATCTGTGGACAGGTGAGGATCCATCCTTCCTTCATCTGTTCTATCACTATGATATATAACATAATGCTCTCCCCAGGTCGCGTACTACGTCAGGTGTCCTCATCAAATCCACACATTCTCGCGGCTGGAGATGTGGTGAGTTGCTGTTTGGATCTGAGCGTTCCCAGCATTTCCTTTCGGATCAACGGACATCCCGTTCAAGGCATGTTCGAGAACTTCAACCTGGATGGTCTCTTTTTCCCTGTGGTCAGCTTCTCAGCTGGGATCAAGTAAGCACTTAAGTTCAGCACTTTAATGTTGAAGAGGTTAGCATTAGCTCTAATCAGGGTTTTTAGGATCACTAGAAATTTCCAGACAGGTGTGATGGTGCTACACTCTGTAGGAAAGTGGACCTCCGAGACCTATTAGGACAAATACAAAAATGCGTTTTCATTTTTTGTTGTCACAGAGTTCGATTTCTCCTTGGTGGACGGCATGGAGACTTTAAATTCCTTCCTCCTCCTGGTTATGCTCCATGCTATGAGGCAGTTCTGCCCAAAGATAGACTGCGTATCGAGCCTATTAAAGAGTACAAGCATGACTTTGATGGGGTCCGGAACCTTTTGGGTCCGACCCAGTCTCTTTCCCACACTGCCTTCACTCCTTGCCCCGTGGACACCGTGCAGGTAGGATTTGAGAAAAATTTAGCTAAAGGAATATATTTATGAAGTGACCTCTACTGATTTTGCCATCTGAATTATTTCTGCAGATTGTGCTTCCTCCTCATCTAGAGCGGATTAGAGAGAAACTGGCTGAGAACAGCCACGAGCTGTGGGCCGTCACTCGAATTGAGCAGGGCTGGACCTATGGACCGGTCAGTCTATGAATACATAAAATAAACACAGAATTAAAGCATCTAATTGCTAATTTAAAACTTGTTGATTTTTTCTCTGTATGATGTCGAGCACTCAATACTGTCAATCTGCTCCCCCCAGTTTCGGGATGACAACAAGAAGCTGCATCCTTGTCTAGTGGATTTCCAGAGCCTCCCAGATCCTGAGAAGAACTACAACTTGGCAATGTCTGGAGAGACACTGAAGTGGGTGAAATACTGAGATTAGACATGTTTGTTTACATGTTGGTTAATTAATCCCTGTTTCTCTGTATTGTCTCTATAGGACTCTTCTGGCTTTAGGGTGTCACGTAGGCATGGGTGACGAAAAAGCAGAAGAGAACTTGAAGAAAATCAAACTTCCTAAAACGTCAGTATTATAGAAGATTCTAATAACCATGAATCGCGAATGATTAATGATGTCTTAATTGCTTAAATTAATAATTAAATTAAATAAATGTTTTGATTTAAGTATTCTTTTTATTATTTGATTATATCTTTGATTATATATGAAAGAAAAGACTATAATATTGTTACACAAAAATAACATTGGTTTACACAATTTCAACACTGATAATAAGAAATGTTTAGCATATTAGACTGATTTCTGAAAGATCATGTGACACTGAAGACTGGAGCAATGGATACTGATAAATAAACATACAGGAATAAACATTAAAAACAGGATACAGAAATAAACTTACATTTTAGAAAGTTGTTTGTAATTGCATTAATGTTTCACAATATAAAAAAAACAGCCTTTGTGGAGCATAAGATACTTACCGAACTTAAACTTTTTACAGTACTGAACATGGAAAAAAAAAAGTCTAAACTTAAATTAATTTCTGTTTAATTCTTAGGTATATGCAAAGTAATGGATACAAACCTGCTCCTCTGGATCTCAATCATGTGAAACTGACACCGAATCAGAACACACTTGTGGAAAGACTGGCTGAAAATGGACACAATGTCTGGGCTCGAGACCGTGTTCGTCAAGGCTGGACTTACAGCATAATTCAGGTGGGGCTGCACACTTTTTTTAGAGCAGCAAAATATAACAACAATAACTAATAAAAATAAGGAAATGCAAAAATGCATCCAGGGCATGGCTTGTCTTCATATTTTTGTACTTCAGAACTTTTATTCCTCAATTTTCTGACAGAAATGCTTCCTAAAACCTAAAAAAAACCACATTATTATAATATCTAGAATTATTAGATTCGAGTTTTAATTACTGATCTTTCTGTAGTGTTTGCTTCATCTCTTTCTGATTTGTTTTAGGACATTGTGAACAAGCGCAACCCCCGTCTTGTACCGTATAATCTACTGGATGAAAAGACAAAAAAGACCAATCGTGATAGTGTGTGTGCTGCTGTACGGACTCTGATTGGCTATGGCTACAATATTGAGCCACCTGACCAGGAGAGCAGTGAGTCTGTCCATCTAATCATTCACCAAATCAGCCTCTTCAAAAGGAACTTAAAATCGCTCAATGAATTTTGGATTTGTAAACTTTTAATTAATGACCCTTTGTTATAGGTGGACATGGGGCAGGCAGTGGTCGGAGTGATAAGATTCGTGTGTTCCGGGCGGAAAAATCCTATGCCATAACCCAGGGAAAATGGTACTTTGAGTTTGAGGCGGTAACAGTGGGAGAGATGAGAGTTGGGTGGGCAAGACCTAGTGTCCATGCAGACAGAGAGCTGGGATCAGATGACCTGGCCTATGTCTTCAATGGGTTCAAGGTACTTAAATTTCATTAGTGCTCTTCTGGGCTTCCAAAGTGGTTAATAGCATCTAATGTGATTACTGTCACTTTTGACCGATTTAATGCAGTAAAATATAAATATCTTTAAAAACTGAACAGTACTGTATAATATAACATATCAGATTTGTAACCATAGGCTCAGCGTTGGCACATAGGGAATGAGCCGTTTGGCCGGCAGTGGCAGTCTGGTGATGTGGTGGGCTGCATGATTGACCTGACAGAGCAGAACATCATGTTTACTTTGAATGGAGAAATGCTTATCAGTGACTCTGGATCTGAGATGGCCTTCAAAGACATTGAGATTGGAGAAGGTGGGTGTCATGAAAGGAAATAAGATTGAAATATAAGTCGCTGTGACATTTATTAATATGTCTGATGTTCCCTTGAACAGGCTTCATCCCTGTGTGCAGTCTGGGGCTGTCTCAGGTTGGCCGTATCAACCTTGGGCAGAATGTGAGTAGCCTGCGTTACTTCACAATCTGTGGCCTGCAGGAAGGTTTTGAGCCTTTCGCCATCAACATGAAGAGAGATATTACCATGTGGTTCAGCAAGAGTTTGCCCCAGTTTGTGCCTGTGCCAACAGACCACCCTCATATTGAGGTAAAAACGCACTGAATATGCCTTAATAATTAATGTGAATAATTCATCTCTGACTCTCTTTCTTCTTTAATTTCTTCAACAGGTGTCCCGTGTGGATGGAACAGTGGATAGCGCCCCCTGTCTGAAACTGAACCATAGGACATTTGGGTCTCAGAATGCCAACACGGACCTTTTGTTTTTTAGACTTAGCTTGCCAATCGAATTTCACGAAACCTTCAAGGTGCCTGTGGGAGCTTCACCTCTCACCCGAACCCTCACTATCCCTGAGGATGAGGCCCTTGAGGTAGACCCTGAATCTGAATTTGAGCTCCTGAAGAAGTCGGCCACTCGTAAAGAGCAAGATGAAAAAGAAAAAGAGCCATCTGTCCCGAAAGAGCTTCCTGGCAACAAAGAGGGCGAGAATGAGAAGGACACCACCACAGAGAAGAGCAAAAAGAGAGGGTGAGGGAATATAAAGCCAGTGAGAGACTTGTAATCCTTTCTTTTGATTCTGAAGTGTGAAATTATCCATAATTTCCAGGTTTTTTTCCAAGGCGAAGAAGGCAGCGTTTATTGCCCCACCACCGGTGGTTCCGACAGTGCCTCGTCTGATGGAGGACGTTGTCCCAGATGATCGAGACGATGCAGATATTATCTCTAACACCACAACTGTATGGATGCAATTTTGTAATCTTTTTCTTACTAAATATCTTAATATCACTTAAGAAATTCATCTAAATAAGGTTTTGATCTTTGATAATGCTGTTATGTATTACAACAGCCCTTCTTTTTATTCCACCAGTATTATTATTCTGTCCGGGTGTTTGCTGGACAGGAGCCCAGTGGAGTATGGGTAGGGTGGGTCACTCCTGACTACCACCAGTATGACCCACATTTTGATCTTGGTAAAGTCAGAAATGTAACTGTTACGGTTGGGGATGATAAAGGCAACATTCATGACAGGTAAAACCAGTTTATACTTAAGCTATGTAAGCTACATTTTCCACCAGAATAGGCATACAATACATGTGTTAGGACCCAGGCTTAACTTACCAAATCATTTCATATCACTTTCTCAGAACAATACGGTGTCTTTTCTCTGCTTTCCTCAGTGTAAAACGCAGTAATTGCTACATGGTTTGGGGAGGAGAGTTTAGCAGCTCGCAGCAAACACGCATCAGTCAGGAGGATTTTGTGATTGGCTGCTTGGTGGACCTGGACACAGGACTGATGACCTTTACAGCCAACGGGAAGGAGATCAATGCCTTCTACCAGGTGAGAGAAAGTGGTCAAAATTAATCACTACATGTCTGCAGCAGTGTGTAATATAATATAATATAATATAATGTCATATAATGTAATATAATGTAATGTAATATTTACTAGTGGTGTTGTGATTAATCACATCCAAACGTTTTTGCTTACATAATATATGTATGTGAAGGTGAACTGTGTACATTTATTATGTGTATATAAATATACTCTCATACAGTATATATTTTTTTAATATTTACATGCATAAATTTATGCTTGATATAAAAAATAAATATATTTAATATAGAAACATTTTTCTTCTTTATATACATGTATGTGTTTGTATTTATGTATTTATATATACATTCATATATATATATATATATATATATATATATATATACATAATAAATAAACACAGTACACCCATATTTTGGAACAAAAACCTATATTTTGGATGTGATTAATTGTTTGACAGCACTGATATTTATTTATGTTTTTATTTATTCAAACGTTTCTTGTGACATTAAACTCTTTCTCTGTGTTTCAGGTGGAACCCAATACTAAGCTCTTCCCTGCTGTCTTTTGTTTGCCGTCAAGCCAGAACATGTTACAGGTGGAACTTGGCAAACTAAAGGTCACTATCTCATGCTAAAAATGTTGTTTTGTTGTACACACATTATATAGTAAATTTAATGCAAATCGTTCCTTTTTCTTATTCTACTTTTTCTTCTCTACGTCCAGAACATTATGCCTATCTCTGCGGCTATGTTTCGTAGCGACCATAAGAACCCAATCCCTCAGTGTCCTCCCAGGTTGGATGTCCAGATGTTGACACCAGTCATATGGAGCCGGATGCCTAATCACTTTTTGGCCCCTGACACTGGGCGTGTGAGTGAGAGGCAGGGCTGGAAAGTGCAATGCATGGAACCTCTTATTATGATGGCACTGCATATTCCAGAAGAAAACAGGTATTGACTCAGTGTGGAAATAGCACCTGGTTATGTCATTAGAAATTAGAAAAAAAATCCATGATAATTAAATAAAAGAATTACGTGTGTTATGTTATGTGTTATTTTCTCTCTTCTCCAGGTGCATTGACATCCTGGAACTTTCGGAACGCAGCGACCTAATGAAGTTCCATTACCACACACTGAAACTGTACGGCTCGGTGTGTGCTCTTGGCAACAACCGTGTTGCTCATGCCCTCTGCAGTCACGTTGATGAATCGCAGCTCTTTTATGCTATCGAAAACACCTACCTTCCTGGGCCCATCCGCAGCGGCTACTACGACTTGCTCATCTCCATGCACCTCGAGTCTGCCAAGCGCAACCGTCTCATGACTAATAAAGAGTTTATCGTGCCCATGACAGATGAGACACGTAGCATCACCCTCTATTCTGATGCAGAGAAGGCCCATGCGCTTCCTGGTGTAGGGCTCACCACCTGTCTACGCCCCAAACTACACTTCGCCCCAACTGGATTTGTGGGTACTAATGCTGACCTCTACACCCTAAGTCCCGTTTTACCTCTCCAGGTAGGTGGAGGAAATTAAATTTGTGTTTTGTTGTAAAGACTGCCAAAAATTCAACATCTTAATTTCTCTTTTTCTGCTGCTTTCTGTACTGTAGATGCTTAAAGACCATGCCCTTAGCATGCTAACAGAAGCTGTGCAGGACGGTGGGCAGGCCATGCGAGATCCTGTAGGTGGCAGCGTTGAGTTCCACTTCGTGCCCATTCTGAAGCTCATCAGCACCTTGCTAATAATGGGCGTGTTTGATGACAGTGACGTCAAGCACATCTTGAAGCTGATCGAACCATCCGTCTTCACTGATAGTGAGAACCCAGCTGAAGAACTGGATGCTGCCAGAACTGGAGATGCCGAACAGCAGCTGGTCTGCAAAGAGAAAGGAATGGAGGTGAAAGAGGAAGAGGAGCAAGTAGAAGGGGGAAATGAGGAAGAGTTACTCGATGAGGGAATGGGAGAGGAGGAGGAAGAAGAGCTTGAAGAAGATGAGGAGGAGGAGGAGGAGCTTGAACCTGAGGAGGAGGAATATGAAAAGCATGCTGGAAAAGAAGTGAAGGAGGATGAACATCCTGCAGAAAAAATGGATAGAGAGAAAACAACAGATGAAGACGTTGAGAAAAAAACTTGTGAGGCAGAGGCAGAAGCAAAGAAAGAGGAGGATGTGGGAGAGGGACTGCTGCATATGAAGCTTCCTGAGTCTGTTAAACTTCAGGTGAAGTACTATTGATGAAAGATTTTCAAATATATTAGTATTTCTCAAAATTTTTGACTTTTGTCTTTTTCATCCTTAGATGTGTACTCTCCTGCAATATTTCTGTGACTGTGAGCTACGTCACAGAGTGGAAGCCATCATTGCTTTCTCAGACAGGTTTGTCAACCAGGTGCAGACCAATCAGAGACATCGATATAATGACCTAATGCAGGCGTTCACAATGAGCGCTGCTGAAACAGCCCGCAAGACCCGTGAATTCCGCTCCCCTCCACAGGAACAGGTACTGTCCAACCGCTCTGGGAAGACAATGCAACCATAGTGTATATTTAAAGCCTTTTTAGTCTCCAGGTAAAAGATGGGTAACATTTACACTTACACTGTTTATTCAGGTGAACATGTTAATGAGCTTTAAGAACTGTCCAGAGGAGGAAGTTTGCCCCGTTCCTGAGGAAGTCAGAAATGGCCTACTGACCTTTCACCATGACCTTTTGGCTCACTGTGGTCAGTTAAACCACAAAAAACATATTCTGTCGCTGTTTCATATAAGGATTAAGATTATTATTTGTCCATTGCTGCTGCTAATATATATCTTTCAATCATCACAAGTCACTGTTGTCAAACATAATCTAGGAAGTAACATGTATTCTACCTCCTCTGTTAAAGGGGTTCATATTGAAGAGGAAGAGCAGGAAGAGGAGGTGGACACCTCTCTCCGTGGGCGCCTCCGGAGACTAGTGGAGAAAGTTAAGAGCTTGCGAAAGAAGCCGGAGGCTGAGCCTGAACCTGAAGAAGATAAAAAACCCAGTAAGTTGCTTTTTACTTCATATTAGACTTCAAAGTCCCTTTTTTCCATACCGTGATTACATGAACCTTTGTTCTTGTGTCACAGGTACTCTGCAGGAGCTGATTTCCCACACCATGATCCACTGGGCTCAGGAGTCTTTCATTCAGAACCCTGAGCTGGTGCGGCTCATGTTCAGTCTGCTACACCGACAGTACGACGCCCTGGGTGAGCTGATCCGAGCATTGCCCAAAGCCTATACTATCAATGCAGTATCTGTGCAAGACACAATGGAGTTACTGGAGTGTCTGGGACAGATCCGCTCCCTGCTCATCGTACAGATGGGACCTGAAGAGGAGAGGCTGATGATTCAAAGTATTGGGTGAGAACATGATCACACCCTTAAAAGGCTTCAATAAGTAACAATAGCAAATGCAAAAGATACCTTCTGCTCACACTGTTAGGAATTTACACCACGCTGAAGTTGCAACCATCCTCTGCCTTTCTCTTTCAGAAATATCATGAGCAACAGGGTATTCTACCAGCACCCCAATCTGATGAGAGCTCTGGGGATGCATGAGACGGTCATGGAGGTTATGGTGAATGTACTCGGAGGTGGAGATTCCAAGGTACTATTTTTTGCAATGTTCAAACATTTGATTGGTTTGAAAGATTTTTCTATTTAAATTGTATTTACTCTGAGCAGGAGATCAGATTCCCTCGAATGGTGACCAACTGCTGTCGTTTCCTGTGTTATTTCTGCCGTATCAGCAGACAAAATCAGCGCTCAATGTTTGATCACCTGGGCTACCTCCTGCAGAACAGTGGCATTGGGCTGGGTAAATTCTGATTTTAGAGAAACTCACTTTTTTAAACGGTTTCTCCTTTTCATCTCCATTATGTGCGTTTATGTTTAGCCTAGTTAAAATTGTTGTGAATCCAATTAAAATTTAATTATATTCAGCTATAAATGTTTATAATTAATTCATTATTTAACACTTTTTTTTAGGAATGCGTGGCTCCACTCCTCTTGATGTTGCTGCTGCATCCTGTATCGATAATAATGAACTTGCCCTGGCCCTTCAAGAGCAAGACCTCGAGATGGTGTGTCAACCTAAAATACAAAACCTTTACGACCGGTTTTTGTGGCTGCAAGAAAACTCTTTTTGTTTCTCTGTGTATTCAGGTGGTTAAGTACTTGGCAGGTTGTGGTCTGCAGAGCTGCCCCATGCTCTTGTCAAAAGGTTACCCAGATATTGGGTGGAATCCCTGCGGAGGCGAGAAGTATCTGGATTTTTTGCGCTTTGCTGTATTTGTTAATGGTTTGTATTTATACTGTGATAATTATCATAACTGGACAAAGGAGAGTGTAGCTTGCATACATTAGATACTGTATACTCTTAGCTTGTTTGTTAGTGTCGGAATCTTGATATGACTACATACAAAAAAAGATATGACAAATTATAATAATTTATTTTACAGCTTTGTTGGACCAAAGTAGATCCCATCTAATATGTCAAATTCAATTCAGTTTAATGAAAGTAAATTGTTTTTTAACATTATATGTTTTCATTTCAGGAGAGAGTGTGGAAGAGAACGCTAATGTGGTGGTCCGACTGCTGATCAGGAGGCCTGAGTGTTTTGGTCCTGCCCTGAGAGGAGAAGGGGGCAACGGTCTGCTTGCTGCCATTGAAGAGGCTATCAAGATCTCAGAAGATCCTGCAAGAGATGGACCCACTGTTAAAAAAGACAGACGCTTCCCCATGTGCGTGCAAATTATCTTATTCTGATATCTTATCCTTAATTTCATCCTGACAAAGTTACCCAGTGTTATGCATTGGTACTGTTTTTGAGTGTTTCTTGTTTGTGTTGTGTCAGGTTTGGAGGTGAAGAGCAGCATGAGGAGAACAGAGTGCACCTGGGAAATGCCATTATGTCTTTTTACTCAGCTCTCATTGATTTGCTGGGTCGTTGTGCACCTGAGATGCACGTAAGTGCATTTGTATGCTTATGTTTGAGTGATGCTAAATGAAATTTGCGCAACTGAACGTCTCACACTTCCTGTCTTGCATAGTTGATACAAGCTGGTAAAGGTGAGGCTTTGAGAATCAGGGCCATTCTTAGGTCTCTGGTGCCTATTGAGGATCTGGTTGGTGTGATCAGCTTGTCATTCCAGATACCTGCTTTTGGAAAAGGTAATGATCACTTAAGTGCTTATAGATAGATGCAAGTATTCTAACCATTCTAACACTTCATGTTTTGCCAATTACATTTCAGATAACAGCATCATTGAGCCAAAGATGTCTGCCAGTTTTGTGCCAGATCATAAAGCACCAATGGTCCTGTTTCTGGACAGAGTTTATGGCATCGACAACCAGGACTTCCTGTTGCATGTGCTGGAAGTGGGCTTCCTGCCTGACATGAGAGCAGCAGCTTCCTTAGACACAGTAAGATACCTGCCGTGTCCTTCTTCACTAGCAAAACTGCTGTCTGTGATTGCATTAAAATCATATGAGACACATTGAGATGTAGTGTTCAAATGGGAAATGTGGGTTCAAGTTTAGCTTGCAACATTCTCTGTACATGATGGTCTGCAGTACTGTCACAATGACCATCCTTTTCTTTCTCCCAGGCCGCATTCAGCACTACAGAAATGGCCTTGGCACTGAACCGTTATCTGTGCTCCGCTGTGCTTCCTCTTATCACTAAATGCGCTTTTTTATTTGCTGGGACGGACCATCGTGCCATCATGATTGACTCCATGCTCCACACCATTTACAGGCTGTCCCGAGGACGCTCTCTGACCAAAGCTCAGAGAGATGTTATTGAGGAATGCCTCATGTCTTTGTGCAGGTAAGAGTTATGCACAGCAACAAAAGGTTTTCAAAACATGTTTAGCTTAGCTGATGTCATTATTATTTATTATGTAATGTTTGCTTTATAGGTACCTGCGTCCATCTATGCTTCAGCACCTCCTCAGGCGGCTAGTGTTTGATGTGCCGATTTTGAATGAGTATGCTAAAATGCCCCTTAAGGTATGGGATTATTTCATCACGCATATAGTGTGCACTGTTAAGAGTTTCTGCTGTTATTTTATCTGTCTGTGTGATTATTTTGCAGCTGCTTACTAATCATTATGAGCGTTGTTGGAAGTACTATTGCTTGCCCAATGGCTGGGCTAACTTTGGTGTATCATCAGAGGAGGAGCTTCATCTGACTCGTAAACTCTTCTGGGGAATTTTTGAATCTTTGGCCCACAAGGTGGGAATATATCCTCTTTTGTGTAGTAAATACAAAAGATGCTGTTACTGAGCTGTTTGAGGGTGTTATTCTGTTCCATAATGTATTGAATAGTCAGAGTAACATTGTAGCTTTTCTAATTTGTGTCTTCCAACAGAAATTTGATGCAGAGCTATTCAAAATCGCCATGCCTTGTATATGTGCGATTGCTGGAGCGATTCCTCCTGATTATGTGGATGCCAGTTACTCCTCTAAAACAGAGAAAAAGGCCTCTGTCGATGCTGAGGGCAACTTTGACCCCAAACCTGTGGATACAACTAAGTACGTTTAATTATTAAAAATTATTTTGTTAAACATAATAAAAAAAATTAACAAAAAGCCAAATATTTGATTACTTATGCTGTTTTAATGTTCTCTTCTTATAGCACTATCATTCCAGAAAAGCTGGACGGTTTTATCAACAGATATGCAGAATATACACATGATAAATGGGCTTTTGAAAAGGTATGTGTTTTATTATTTATGTGTGTGAGCATTTTGTGTAAGAGTCTTATCAGTGCCTTACAATCCATCAGATTCAAAACAACTGGACCTTTGGTGAGGTGCTGGATGAAAATGCCAAAACTCATCCCATGCTCAGGCCTTACAAAACGTTCTCTGAAAAGGTAACAGACCTCATATAATATTAGATTTTCACTCTATCCGTCATAATGGTGAACTTAGAAACAACTAAGTCCAAGAGCAGAATAAACAAAGGTAAACCAAAAACATATTAGAAACAGAACAAAAACAAAAACCAATGCAAACACCAAATAAACGCTAGAAAAGACCACTAATACCTAAATCAGTGAATAAATCAATATAGCCGCTACAAGCAGACAGCTAGGAAAGGCATTAAAAAATAGCCAAAACTACATAGGAAAACATTAAAATCTGAGGATATTTTACACTCTCAGACTTAATAACGCTCTTTTTGTTTATTGCAAAATCCTTATTTCATATATTTTAATTCCAAAATGTTTGTGTTAGGATAAAGAAATATACCGCTGGCCCATTAAAGAGTCCATCAAGGCCATGATTGCGTGGGAGTGGACGCTAGACAAAGCCAGAGATGGAGATGATGAGAAAACAGAAAAGAAGACAGCTCGCAAGATCTCACAGACTGCACAGGTAAGGACAGAGAGGAGAAAATACTAGCTGTATCCAAGTTATGTTTTGAGATTTTATTAGTTTGTTTCTCATGTTAAATGAGAAATTACATATATATTATTAATACTAATATTAAGTATGATATTATAACTCTTACTTTTTTAGGCAACGTATGACCCCAGTCATGGCTACAGCCCTCAGCCCATTGATATCTCAGGCATGACACTTTCCAGAGAGCTACAGGTACACAGTACTAATGCACATTCCCATTTAGTTCAGTGTCACTATTTAATACAATAGAAAGCATCATAGCTAACCATACGCATTGTGGTTAGTCCATGGCAGAGCAGCTTGCAGAAAACTACCACAACACCTGGGGGCGCAAAAAGAAAATGGAATTACAAGCAAAAGGTTTGCATTTCTCCAGTGTCTCATCAGTAAATATTTTTTTAATGTGGTATTATTGTAATTTGTATTTATAGTTTTAGTTCCACATCTCTCTTTTTTGAATTAGGGGGCGGCACACACCCTTTGCTTGTGCCCTATGACACACTGACGGCTAAAGAAAAGGCTCGAGATAGAGAGAAGGCATATGAGCTGCTCAAGTTTCTCCAGCTGAATGGATATGCCGTGACAAGGTAGAGAAGCCACTAAAACCCATATACACTCCAAAATCTTATAACTGCTGTAATTCTGATTGTCTAAAATCTCTCTGTCCAGAGGGCTCAAAGATATGGAAAGTGACATTTCCTCTATTGAGAAGCGTTTTGCATATGGTTTCCTACAGAAGCTGCTAAAGTGGATGGATATTGCTCAGGAATTCATAGCACATCTTGGTACAACTTACTTGATCCTTTATCCCTGTTCTTTATCCTCATTGCATGCATTTATGGAATAAATAAAAGAAACAATATTTTCTGTTACATTTGTGTTTGCAGAGGCTGTTGTGAGCAGTGGCCGTGTGGAAAAGTCACCACATGAGCAAGAGATCAAGTTCTTCGCCAAGGTCAGGCTCTAATGGTCTATACGCCCCAAAATACCTTTCAGCATTGCAACATTAGCAGGACTGTGAATAATGTGTTTTTTTTGTCATCCTCAGATTCTTTTGCCTTTAATAAATCAATATTTTAAAAATCACTGCCTCTACTTCCTTTCCACACCTGCCAAAATCCTTGGTAGTGGCGGACACGCCTCCAACAAGGAAAAAGAGATGATTGCAAGGTAACAACACACTTACAGACACTTTGCAAATACAAGGCCAAATCTTCTTATTTCATGTATTTTGTTACTTTTATTTCTCTATGTTCTTCTCGCTGCCTCCTTTGCCTTTTTTCTTTCATTCATTCTTCATGTTCTTTTGGTTTCTTTTCATTTGGTATCAGCATCTTCTGTAAGATGTCTGCCCTGGTGCGACACAGAGTGTTTCTCTTTGGTAAGATATCTACTCTGCTGTCTTCCATCATTTTTCCTTTCTGTTTTCTCACCGCTTTTATTTCTTACTCCTTTGCTTTTTTTGCGTGTTGCTGTCCGTCAGCATCTAATTTGCTGAATTGATGTAATACCATCTATTTGTGATGCACAGGTACGGATGCACCTGCTATTGTCAACTGCCTTCATATCCTTGCACGGTCACTTGATGCAAGGTAAGTCACTGAAATTAATTTCTAGTCAGAATGGAGAGTTTGTGAGGCGGTAAAGTTTTGCATCTCTTTTTTTTTTCATTTGTCTGATGTTAACCAGAACTGTGATGAAATCTGGACCTGAGATCGTGAAAGCAGGACTGCGTTTGTTCTTTGAGAGTGCAGCTGATGACATTGAAAAAATGGTGGAAAACCTCAAACTCGGCAAAGTGTCCAAAGGCAATCAGGTACAGTTTGAGTAATACTGTATACGACAAAGATCATTTGCTGCGTTGTTTATTCCGGGCACGGTTATTTATTTATTGATTTATTTTTATCTCTCAGCCAGTTAAAGGTGTATCCCAGAATATTAACTACACCACAACAGCTCTGCTCCCTGTCCTCACTTCACTGTTTGACCACATCGCTCAGCACCAGTTTGGAGATGACGTTATCCGTAGGGACTTTTTTGAAAACTGAAAAACATAAATACAGTATAAAATGTAGTTAAATTAACCTGTCTCTTTTGTTTCTGTTAGTGGATGATTTGCAGATGTCCTGTTACCGAATCATGTGTAGTATCTACTCTTCTGGAACTGTGAAAACACCTCATGCAGAGAGGTTTGTTAAGAGTGTGTGTGTGTGTAGGTCTGTATGTGATGTTTCTATACACTAGCTTTTCTCTATATTTACATCAGGCATAGACCAGCCCTTGGAGAATGTCTCGCTCATCTCGCTGCAGCCATGCCTGTGGCCTACCTGGAGCCTCATCTTAATGAATACAATGCGTTTTCGGTGTACACTACCAAGACACCCAGAGAAAGAGCTAGTAAGACCTTTTTTATGCAGCTACACTACCATTTAATTTATTATAAGATACAACTTATGAAGTTTACAGAAGATTTTTCAAACAAATGCATAATTAATCTACAGTCCTGGGCCTTCCGAACCACGTCCAAGAGCTGTGTGACATTCCTGAGCTAGACGTATTATTGAAAGAGATTGGGGACCTTGCTGAATCGGGTGCTCGCTACACTGAAATGCCTCATGTGATCGAGGTCACCCTGCCCATGCTCTGTAACTATCTGCCCCGCTGGTGGGAAAGAGGATTGGAGATCTTTCTTGATTTGGAGGGTAAGCTGTGTACAGACGTCACCTCTGATCATCTCAATCAGCTTCTGGGAAGTATCATGAAAATTGTGGTCAACAACTTGGGAATTGATGAAGCTTCCTGGATGAAGAGGCTTGCGGGTACGAGAAGCTGTTGTTCTCGAGTCTGTGTTTGTATTTTAGGTTCAGTACCTGACCCTCAACATAATATTCTTGTCTCGATCCAGTGTTCTCCCAACCTATTGTGAGTCGAGCCAAACCAGAGATGCTCAAATCCCATTTCATTCCCACCATGGAGAAGTTGAAGAAGCGTACAGCTAAAGTAGTGGCTGAGGAGGAGCACCTGCGTATGGAGGGGAAGTCTGAGGGGGATGAGGAGGAAGGAACAATTAGAGATGAATTTGCAGTTCTGTGTAGAGACTTATATGCGCTGTACCCTCTTCTCATCCGTTATGTGGATAACAACAGGTATTTTGTGGTTTCTGTGTAGACTTTTGAGCTGTAATGATGATAACTCTTCTGACATTTTACATTTTGCATGGTTTTTAGAGCAAAATGGCTGACGTGCCGGGACCCAGATGCTGAGGAGCTGTTCCGCATGGTTGGAGAGGTCTTCATCTTCTGGTCCAAATCTCATGTAAGACACACATGTCTGACTCATTATAACTCACAGTGTCAGCATTCATGATAAATACTTTAATTGAATCCACAATATATGATATTCAAACACAACGAGCAACAATTCTGTGTAGCTCACTGATCTCATTCTCTCTGCAGAATTTCAAGCGAGAGGAGCAAAACTTTGTGGTGATGAATGAAATTAACAATATGTCCTTTCTCACGGCTGACAGTAAGAGCAAGATGAGCAAGGTGAGGCCCTTTCAGATATGCAATGATTATGAGATATGCAATGATGTATGAAATTCATACATATATATTAATTTATACTGTATTTTGTAATTTTTTTTGTATGTAACATTACATTTGCATAATAATTTTGTGTTACTTTCTATTTGGTATTTATTCATAGTTTGAAGTCACCTTTTTAATATCTTTATTCAGCATTTCTAAAATGTAGTTTAGGTTTTTTAGTTTAAGTTTACAACTAATAATTATATTTTATATTATGTCATGTTATTTTGTTGTTAGTAAATTTGAGACTAAATTCATCCCGTACTATGTGTTACCTAAAACAATTTTCAGTCATTTTAGTTAACAATAACAACACTGGTAGTCAATGTCATAAATGTAAATGCTGCAATTTTTTAAAATAGTTAATAAACCAAAAGTGAGTGGTTGGTTTGGCATCAAGCTCCACTTCACAGGTAAAGTATGCTGTGCTTTCATGCCTTTTCTGAAGACGTTGCGTTTATTCTTGCCGTCACTGAGCCAAGTGCTTTTCGGATGCGTTTTACAGGATTTAGATAACAGTGTTAATGGTGTTCTCTCTCTGACTGTGCCCTGTCCTCTTTTCTCATCTGGATGCTGGTGGGTTTCTAGACCGGGGACTTTGAGGTTAGCTTCTTTGACTGCACGACTGCTGTGCTACCGCATGGCACCTCACATCTGGGGGGGGCATTTCATCAACCCCCCAACACACTGGCACTCTACACATGCATTACAGTGACTTCTCAACTGTTTGACCCAGACTAGTGTCTCGCACCCTCCATTAGATAGATGTCATGTTTGTTGTTTTTCACCCAAAATGGTAGTACTCCTAGAAGATACAGAATTAGAAATGTGAATAAAATCAAAGAACTATAGGTAAAATGCCTACTATGATGCAGATGAAAAGATAGGCCCTCTCAGTTTCAAGAAACACCCCATCCCCACAGACACAAGGGCCACAGGGCACCCATCGTCCTGCCAGTGTGTGAGGGGGGAGTCTGAATGGAGGCGTTTGATGAAAGAACTCTTTGTAGAGTCAGGCTCATGGCACTTGATTCCATGTCCGTCGCAGAGGGTCCGAGCCCCTGGAGGCCTGTGCCATCACCCTGTACAGCAGTTTGCATCTGTTGGACTGTAGTTCGGATGGGGATCTTCATACATCTCTTATCTTCCTTTTCTTTTTGTATAATGGCTGCAGGTTGGGGTCAATATTTAATCTGTTCAGGAAGTCAACTGAGACTCAAACTGATTCAAACTGTATTTCAGTTCATTTCCTAAACTGGATTCATGTGAAGGAATTTGACCTCAATTAATCTATATTTTGACATACATGCTCCTTGGCAAAGGGGGGGGGGGATTAGTCCATCCTCTAATGTGTGCCTACTTAATCCCCCCTTATCTGGAATTGTTGCCGTACTTATATCAAATGGCTCACATCTCCATATTGTTCCATTTTGTCTCCCCATCCACCCCTTTTAACCCATGAACCCTAATGCAATCAAAAGAAAATGATTGAGGTGGGATTGTGGAAAAAGGGATTACATTTTCATACCTTAAAACTAATGTAACCTGTAAAACTTGGCTTTAATTGTTCTGATGCATTAACGGTCTACAGCTGAAATGACAGAATATATGGATTTATTCAGACCAAGGCTGAAATGAATACAAGAGCCAAATCCAGACCAATACCAGAACCCTTAAGGGTTTACTTTACCCCAACATTTTTTAATTAACTACTTACCTTGTTCATTCCAAATATGTAAACGCTTTGTTTGTCCTTGAAACACAATTTGAGATATTTTGGATGAAAACTGGGAACATTGTTACTGTCCCTTTGACTGCCAAGTAAATAACATTGTCAAGGTCCAGTAAAGTATGAATAGTCCTTCTGCCATCAGTGGTTCAACCATAACATTAGAAAGTGACGAGAATACGTTCTGTCAGAAAAAAAACAAAAACTTTTATATAACTTTTACTTGGCAGTCAATGGGACAGTCACAAGCCTCCCGGTTTTCATCCAAAATATAATTGTGTTCTTAAGACAAACTAAGATTTTATAGATTTGTTGTTAATCACGGGATAAGTGATCAATGACAAAGTTTTCATTTTAGCAAGTAAAAGGCCTTTTAGTGTAATTCTATGAATGATCACCATCAGATCGTGGATTGTGGCTTTTTGCTGTGAAAACTTTAATAATTTTTTATAAAGTAAACATAAGAATCATATTAAAATGTAATTATTAAATACTATAAATCAGGCTTTTGAGGAACTGTTATTTGTCCATCTCTCTCAGGCATCATTGGATTAGATTGTTATTTAAACAATTAAATCATCAACAGATTTTACATCATAAACCAAAGCATTTAAATATAATCATGCTAATATTATATCCACTGATAGCTGGAATCTGTACATAATATAATCTTTTTGGTCATATAAATACATTTCCATAAAGCAAAAAGAAGACCATATCATTTATTGCTCAGTCTGGGCTTCTAAATAAAAATGAGGTGTTTTGTCCTCCTTTAATTTGAGCTCTGTATGCTGTATTGTACTGTAAACAGCATAAAAGCCTCTGTGCTTCAGTTCATGGTTAAGTACCACACGTTATGTTGCTTGGTCCATACTATGACATAACAAGTGTGAGCCAGGGTTTCAGCAGTAGTAGGGAAGAGCCTGTGGTTGTTGATCCAAAGGTACATTTTTTTTTACATTATGGGGCAGTTTCCCAAAGAGGGTTTAAGACTAGTCCTAGAGTAAAATAAATGTTAAGAGCCATCTAAACTGGAAAAGGCTTGCACTAAGATATCTTAAAATACATCATTGCCATTGTTTGGTCTTAAAATTCTCACAGATAATGCATTTTTGTAAGACATGTTTCTAAATATTCTTAATTGTCCTAAATTAGCAAAGGTCTAGAAAACATTTTTTTTATATATATATATATATATATATTTTTTTTTTTTTTTTATCTAAAGGTTCAGTAAATTTGTCAGGCTTTACGAGTAAGATCAATACTTGAATTCAGATTCAAACAACTACAGTGGATTCTCTCTCACACACAATGGGTCTCATTAATGAAGCATGTGCAGAACAATTTTTGTCTAAAGTCCTTCTTAAATTATTGAGTTCAAACCAGCTGCATAAAATTTATTTTGCTCAATGTTTCCTAAATGAGGCTCAATTTCTAAAACTGGGAGAGTGTTGGTTTGGAGGGCCAAACTGGTGCAAACAAGAGGCATGTGATCAAGATTACTGGAATGATTTCCTTTGTCTCTATGGGTTGGGTTTCTTCAAAGTTGGCCACCCAAAATGAGTCAAAAGCAATCGTTTCCCCTTAGCTTTATAATTAACTCCCCTGAATGTGTTTGTTATTGTTACTGAGTTTGGGATTGCAGTTCCTCCTCCACCCTCTGTGGCTGAGCATGTTATGACTGTGCAATTTCCGCAGAACTTGATTTTGCAGAGTTTGACGTGTCCCTGGGTCAACATCTCTGTTGATCCTGGGACAACATTGTGATTAGCCGATCTGATTTGAAGAACCAGTTTATAGTTTTTGTTTAGGCTTACAATCAATGTTTGGTGCTTGTACATCAGTGTCAGTCATCTATCATTTAATATGATTTTAGGCATTACTCATGGGTAGGGTTAGGTTTAGGTGTAGAGATATGGGCAAAACTATAATTTTGGATTAAAATGTTGTTCCAGGGTCAACAAAATATGTTGATCCAGGGACACGTCGAACTCAGCAAAATCAGGACGTGTGTGCATGTCCTTGCAGACCTTTTCAGTGCATGGAGTGTATTAAACTGCACTGACACATTACAGCATCGGCTCAGCTCTAGTGCCTGTTTCTATTATGTGTCTGAGCTAAGATGATGTTACAGTTGAATGATTTTTGATGCTGTCACGTCTCTGTTAAGTTAGTATTGAGATTTCAGCTTCAGACCTACTACAACATGTCTTCCCCACTAAGCCCCACTGTTGTTGTCTATTTTGATACAAAACACAACCCTGAACATTTACCCTTCCTTCCCTCTTAATGACCCTATTAATAAGAATGACTCATTTCTAAGGACTGTTCTCTAAAGAAGTCCTAACTTAAAAAAAAAAAAAAATCTAATGACTGAAATAATGGCTTCAAGTAAGGATGGATCGGTCCATTGGATTTTGCTCAATAAAATGCTAGTACACTCTTGAGGGGATGTCTATTTTGTGGTCAGCAGACTCTGTTAGCATATCATTCAATATGAAAATTTTCTCACAAGATGCTAAGGTCTCACTGAAAGTATTTTCATGATGTCTATGTCAGTTGTCATGCTTTTGATGTTACTTTCATCTCAGGCTGGTGGCTCGGATGTGGAGCGTACTAAGAAAAAGAGACGGGGAGACCGATACTCTGTTCAAACGTCTCTCATTGTGGCGGCGCTGAAGAAAATGCTTCCCATTGGACTAAACATGTGCTCTCCTGCAGACCAGGAGCTCATTAACCTGGCCAAGACACGCTATTCTTTGGTAGTGTGGTCACCATATATCTGCCTTGTCTGTCTTACAAGCCTAGATGTTGTAATAACGTTTTTTGGTCATTAAACAGGTCAACTTAAGCAAGTCTGTTGTGTTTTTTACCCATAGAAAGACACAAATGAGGAGGTCAGAGAGTTCTTGCAAAATAACCTGCACCTCCAGGGCAAAGTAAGCATATGTCTGATGTTAGAGTCTCTTAAAAAAGTGTTTTTGCAGTAATGTGAATGTTATCACTTTCTTTTCAGGTTGATAACCCGTCTATGCGCTGGCAGATGGAACTGTATAAGGAAATGGCAGGAAAGGCAGAAGATGCAGATGCCCCAGAGAAAGTTGTGAAGCGGGTTCAAGAGGTCTCTGCAGTTCTCTACCACATTGAAGTGGTAAGGGTGAATTCCAAGGTCTGAAACACCTAGTGCAATGCAAATAATGCACAGCTTGGGGACCAGTATTCTTCAATGTCTGAAGAATTTAATTTGCCTGCTAACATCCATTCAATATCTAGTTAAAAATCTAAACAGCCCTGTTGTTCTTTTTTTTAGACTGAGCACCCTTTCAAGTCCAAAAAGATGGTTTGGCATAAACTGCTGTCAAAGCAGCGACGTAGAGCTGTGGTGGCCTGTTTTAGGATGACACCACTTTACAACCTGCCCAGGTAAGACCAGACAGATCACAGTCAAACAACATAAGTGCATATTTCTGGGCTAGTCTGTCTGTTGCATAGAATTAATTAAAGAGATAAATAAATGTGTATCATCTCTCTTTCAGGCATAGAGCATGTAACATGTTCCTGGATGGGTACAAGCGAAACTGGATCCAAACCGAAGGATATTCCTTTGAGGACAGAATGATTGATGACCTGTCTGTATGTGCTCCCACGTTAACCAAAATAATTGATGCGTTTTAGTGTGAAAGAAATTGGGTGGAATACATTTCCTGTTCGTTTCGTTTTTCCTTGCAGAAAAATTTAGTAACAGATTTCTTTTTCTCAATGACGTAGAAAGCGATGGAGGAAGAAGAGGAGGAGGAAGAGGAAAAGGAGACAAAGCCAGACCCTCTTCATCAGCTCATCCTTCACTTTAGTCGCACAGCCCTCACCGAGAAGAGGTGAGACCCCTCCTCACCTCTGATTAGTGAATGACGTGTTTGGCTTCGGGTGCCAAAGTAGATGATCACACAGCCGTAACCAGTGACTATTATATTACCAGTGACTATTCACGTTGGTCACATGGCACATAATAAAAACAATTGACCGATATGTAATGAATAGGTTTAGAAGTACTCTACAATGTACAGTGTTTATAAGTAAAGCAACAGTCAATTATACAATCATTTAACAGTAGATTATATATGTATTTATAATCTAAAACTAGAATTATTAATCAGTAATAAATCAGTTTGAACTGTAGACAAGTTTTTATGTCATTCATTTTCTTTAATTTTTTCCCTGCTTCTGTTCTGTCATAGCAAACTGGATATAGATTACTTATACATGGCATATGCTGATATCATGGCTAAGGTGAGACCCCTCTGTCATATGCTTTAAAGTCATCACCAATTCAGTAGTTTATATTTTAAAATATTAGTACTTTACTTGTACTCAAACTTGTGAATTTGATTTAAAAAAAAAAACAATTATTCATCATGTTTTTATGTACATAGAATGTTCCATCACAGTTTACTATTCTTTGTGTCCATCTCTGGTGAATTTAGAGTTGTCACATCGGTGAAGAGGATGAGGGGGGAGAGGAGGAGGAAGAGGGGGGAGAGGAGGAGATGTCCTTTGAGGTGCGACAGACAGAGATGGTAGGGGGAGTTCGGGGGCTGGGGACGGGGAAGACACAGAAGCGGTAGACCCGAGTGACATTCAAACCAACCACTGTATCATCCATCCATTCACTCACATCCCATTTTATGTCTCTTTGTCCAGGCTGTGCGCTCTGTCTTTCCATCTGACTCCATCTAATATCACATTACATGTCATAATGTAATGTCACATTGACTACATCTTTAACGGGTTTCTTTTTTTTTCAATTGACATTAAACTTTGAGCCAACCACTAAACACAGATATTAATTGTATAAAATTACCTCAATATATTTAAACACAATAAATAAAATGTCAAAATAATTACTTATATTTTATACCAAAAGAGCAGCTTTATTCAGATGTGTTTAGTAATTTAGGCTTAAGGAGATTTTTTAAGCTCTTTTGGATGACCTAAAGCTGCAGCATGTGGTCATTTTCTAATATGAAAAGACAAATTCTCAATAAATTGCATTGTTTGGCCATGAAGCTTTTAAGTCATATAACCATACTTCAAAGTCTAATAGATACAAATATAAAAACAGAAATTATACAGTATAACATTAAAATGTCATGAGGTAATTTTGAGACCTTACCTGTCGCAGCTTTGATGTCCAAAGAAGCTGTAATCCTCATTGTTTCTTTTAAAAAATTTTGTTGAATGACATTTTTTAATTGTTTTCTTGCTATTGTTTTTCATGATTGTTGTGTCAAATGAATGTGCGTTTACTTACAGTATATATGGGTAGTTGACATATCAGTGTGTTCTATGGTGTGACGTAAAAGAAATAAAAATGAAGAAAAGAATGAAGATACATTTTTCTCCATGTTATTTGTATATGAAGTTTTTTTCTACGTTTTTGCCATACCATAGGACACAGTCCAATTTTTATTTATCAACTACCCATATACTTTTTTACATTGTGCAATCACTAAAGATAATGTATTTGCCATATTGTTTCTGTATGCTTTCTATTCTTAACCTCTATTCTATTCTCTACCTTTAACTCATTCACAATAATGACTAATCACTGTTTTCTAATATTACTGACATAGTTTACTGACACACAGACTACAGTTTAAGCCAGAGCAGTCTCCTAGTCTACAAACACACACACACACACACACACACACACACAGAGAAACACAGATGCACAGTAGATTAATACACAGATGCACCTATAACCTATGGTTTGTATACACCATACACACATGCACTCAGTCAGGCTGAGCATATATATATATATATATAGACATAAGAAGAATAACTGCACCATATATTCCACACTTTTGGGTGCTTAGGTCAGGCCTACACGGGAGGGGGGTGGAATGGGTGGGTTGGGAGGTTTGGGAGGGGGGTGTACTGTATTATGCATGCAGTAATTATAAACATAAACTTTATGATTTATAGAATTTTTGCCAAAGCAAGCTCATTGAAGTAAACCAACATTTATATTTGCTTTTACATTTTCCCCTTTGCACTGCCGTTTACATACGTCAGAAATATAAGAGCTTGCTTTATTATCTGTTAATAACATTATGTTATGAAATTGTATTTGCCAAAGTTAAACTATAATTACAATTGCAGTTTATTTAAAAAAAAAAAAAAGATGTTTGATTAAGCTGGGTTAAAGGGTTATGAATATTCTGCAGAAGCACTTCCCTGATTTTACAGTTCACTTTCCAGGAGACAGAGCTGTAGAGTAACACCTGCATGGTTCTTTGTTTCTCTGTAGGACGCAAAGCCATCAGGAGAGTTTACTGTAGTCCAACGTTTGCTCTGGTAGACAAACGTGAGAAATTAGAATGACTGTCTCAAAACTAACGATGATGGTGATGGGAGCATGCTAAATGATAGTGACTGAAAGAGAAGAGAATCTTAGTATATAAAATAATAATCACATCAACAGGGCCCAAATCATTTACAAACACTCACAATCACTTGCTTTAACACTGTTATAATCATATTTTAACTCAAATAAATGTGTTGCATAAGATATTTAGACAAACAATTGAGAAAAGCGCTGAAAAGAACTGATGATACTGCTAAAAAGGAAAAAGTTGTAAACGTTTGTGGTTGACCTGATGAAAGCCTCAGTGTTTTAGGTTGCCTTGACAGCAACTTCATATCCTCACTGCTGCTCTATGGTCTGAGTAAAAAGCAGCTTCTAAAATTAGAAATACTCAATTAGATTGAAGATCCAAGTTTTTTTCTTTGATGCATTTTTTTTCCATTGCCCAAAAGAGAAGACTATTCAAAGAAGAAGATAGAAAAATTAACATGCTAGAGGGATGGGGAGATCGATCAGAAAGAACAGATTGTAAGAAAGGAGAAATATTAAGGCTTACAGGTGGTTCATTTTTGCCATGTACTGTATAACCCTACAGGAGAAAGAGATGGAGAAGCAAAGACTCCTATACCAGCAGTCACGTCTCCACAACCGAGGGGCTGCTGAGATGGTCCTACAGATGATTAGTGCCTGCAAGGGTACATGTTCACCTCTTTTCAAATCTTTTTTTTTTAATGCTTGAGCACTTATTATGTAAGTCATAATGTACAGACTGCTTGAACATTATCCCGCTTATTACACGGCTACTTGCCACATAAGGAAAAAAACTGGACATTAATATGAATTTGAAACATTTTATTGGCATATTTGTTTTAA
>JAUYWG010000044.1:12128957-12142164 GCA_034779775.1 Enteromius afrohamiltoni
TATTACTTTGGAGCGGTTATTATTTGAAAAGAACGAACCTGCAAATGTCTCAACTGACCAATCAGAATCAAGCATTCGAGAGCGCCGTGTAATAAATTAATTTTTTTTTTTTTTTACAGGTGAGACTGGTTGCATGGTCTCTTCCACCCTAAAACTTGGTATTTCCATTCTGAATGGCGGGAACAGTGAGGTCCAACAGGTTAGATAAGAGTCATCTGCATGGAGGCATGACAGTAAATAAGACCCCAAACTAATTCTAAGATATAACAGCATTGGTAATCCACTTGCAGAAAATGCTGGACTATCTGAAAGACAAGAAAGATGTGGGTTTCTTCCTCAGCGTCCAGGCTCTAATGCAGACGTGCAGGTATGTTCTGACTGGGAGCTGTGGTCACCTTACATTCATTTTAGTTAAATAATTCATTAAATCAGTGCTTCCTTTGCAGTGTTTTGGACCTGAACGCCTTTGAGAGGCAGAATAAAGCAGAGGGTCTAGGTATGGTGTCAGAGGAGGGCACAAGTAAGTAAATGAACGATCTACTGTCTTTTTTCATCAATAATAATTGAAGATCGGTTAAGTCCTATTAAATGTATTTTGCAAGTATAGAGTAACTGTAGCATATAGAGAGTGTTGAATCCATAAACGTGTAGAATGTCTTTTTGGCTCTAAAATTGAAGACAAAAATGAAATATGGCAGTCATCCATCTGTAATCATACATGTTTGGTCATTCTAACATGGATATGCACATCATTTTATAAACAAATATATGAGTTGAATAAATTAATTGTAACCATATTGTCATACAGTCTTACCATCTCCAAATTTAATAATCTAGTCTAATATGATGTCAGATTATTATATTGGCCATGAATAATTCCCTTTTCATTCCATGTCGTCAACTCACCATCCCTCTTTTTCCATAACTATACTTTTGTCCCCCATCTCTTTTCATTGTTCCTTCCTTTCACGGGCCTCAGACGTGAAGCTAGAGCGGGGTAAATAACGCCTCTGTCCCTCTATTTCTTCCTGTCACTCCTCTCTGTCCTTTTATCTCTTTGAAATCATTTTTGTTTGAATTTTTTTGCTTTTTGGGTTTTGGAATTGAATTAATATATATACATTTTAAGTATATATATGAATCTTACCACTCAAGGATTTGTAAAAACATCTTTCAGTCACATTGCAAATGCAGACCGCAGTATCTGAATTGCTGTATAGTTTTACACACCAGCACAGAATGTGACTGAAGTGTTTTTCTTTATCCCCTTGAGTGCTGAAACAGATCTACTGTAAGACTAGAACTCTGCATTGTGTCTAATCTATAAAAAAATAGGAGTTCAATTATATAATAAATATACACTGCGTTTTTGTTATTTAGTACAATATTACTTTGTTATTCATAATGTTGGTTTTTGCATTGGAAAAAGGTCTTAACCCTCATATGATGGCGCTAAAAAATGCTTAAGTTGAAAATATATGTGTTTTGTTCCTAACAAATACATATAACTTACCAAATCCTGCCATTGACTATGAATTAAACCATATATGATCTAACTCTGTCTTGGCTTCCTAATATTACCCTATATGCCCTCCTATATTTACCCCAGCTGAGACATTGACTTGAGGTCATAATTAATCCAGTAATCAGCCGTTATTAAAACGGTAGGTGATGTTAGCACACAGCAGTTTAGCGGTGCGGTTTAACATTGTGATCATTTTCTACGCAACGAATTCCCTGGAAGTAATTTGCAAACAATCATTCCATGCTGAAGGCTTTTTTTTTTTACAAATTTAGCATTGATTATTGACCTCCTCTTTACATCATGCCCAAACACAGCTGAGGTTTAGGATTGCAGTAGGTCTGTCCCGCATGCTAAAGTATCATCTATGTTAGGGCTTCATGTTGTAATTAATCCCCCTATGTGTTGAGCCACAGTATATGTGATTATATATCAGTGTTCTTATATCTGTGTTCATATATGCACATTATTGTATTTGTGTTTAGTTTATGTATATGTGTTGTGTTATTTGGATAAAGTGATTCTGTATTGTGTTTCATGTTGTGTTCAGTCTAAGTCAAAGAACTAGTGATTACGCAAATGGCTGTCTCATTCCACTCCCTAGTTCACAGTGAAGTGAATCGTTCAATTTTTGCACACGTTATTGTAGTTTTTAAGAAAAAGAGTGGCAGTATTATGAAATATTAGTTTGTTCTACATTCCTGGTGCTTCTCGAGGCTTTACTGACACAAGTGAATATAGCCTGGATTTAATTTGATACCTTGGTTAGTGTACTTAATACTGACCTGGGCAGTGGAATGAAACAAAAACAACCCAATTTCCTACTTATCTCTTACAGAAAGGGATGAAAATATTGCCGTTTTCACTAACATTATAACATGAGAAATTTAAGGTAGTTTTCTCTAAGCTCTTTAATCAATCGCTCTCTTCCACTTGCTTTCTCTTTTCAGTCCTAATCAGATTGCCGCTACACTAAACCTGTGAACAGTGTCATAACAACATATCCACCTATATGTGATGCCTCATATTTCCTTCTTTCACATAGGTGAGAAAGTCATGGCTGACGATGAGTTCACTTGCGACCTCTTCCGCTTTCTGCAGCTCCTCTGTGAGGGTCACAACAATGGTGGGTCCTGAATCTGCATGTACAGTAGAATACAGTGAATACAAAAAATGCATTGCAGCTTGTTTTAATTTCTTAAAATGAGTCTTGAATTTAAACAGTAATATTGTTCAGAACCCTATATGCTGTTGACTGTAGAACACAAAAACTGAATTTAAAGAGGCATGCTGCAAGAGTTTAAGCAATGTCAATGTTTTATTTTTAACCATCTGAGAGTTTACTTCACTTTAGACTTCCAGAACTACCTGAGAACACAGACAGGCAGCACCACCACCATCAACGTCATCATCTGTACAGTGGATTACCTGCTTAGACTACAGGTGAAGTCCTTTTACCCTCAAAAACAGACATAGCTAAGTACTCTCAGTAAGTACACTTACTGTTTTGGGGGTGTTTATTTTCTCTTTCCAGGAGTCGATCAGTGATTTCTACTGGTATTATTCAGGAAAAGACATCATAGATGAACCAGGCAAGAGAAACTTCTCTAAAGCTATGACTGTGGCCAAGCAGGTGTTCAACAGTCTTACTGAGTATATCCAGGTACATCATTAAATCATTGACATTCATTTTCCATTTATTTATGATATTAATTTTGCTTTGGTCTGCATATATTGATTTTACACAACCCCTTGTGTGTTTATCCATGGAAAAAAATTGGATTTGTCCAAGTTAATGACCTGTAAAATCATAAACATAATATATGGCTGTCGTGTATTGAAGTTGTCCTTTTGTCTCAGGGACCCTGCACAGGAAACCAGCAGTCCCTGGCCCACAGTCGTCTGTGGGATGCTGTGGTGGGCTTCCTGCACGTATTTGCCCATATGATGATGAAACTGGCTCAGGTAACCCATCTGAACTTGATTCCTCTGTTACTGTACACACTCCTTATGTTTATTTTATCTGAATGCATTAGATCAGAAATTTTATGTAGTAGCAGATGTGTGTAAATTCTACTAAAAGAGCTTAATTATTTAATGGCTAATAGAAAGTGCATGTAAATAAAACTATAGCAGCTGCTTATGTATTGTAGAAATGTTTTACATTATTAGATTACATGCTCAAAGAACATGTTACATTCCTTTTTCAAACTTTAAATGACAAGTATGTTGGAATGTAATATTGTTTTTACTCTCAATGTTTTACTGATGCTGTATGCAGGGAAGAGTATGTATGACTCTATTTATCTATTGAAGTGATTGTATTTGAGTTTCCCCCTTTATGTTCCAGATTCCCAAATCCAGGTTGTTTGAACCCAGTTTGACACAAAATCTAATTTTACTTTTTATTTTGCTTTCAGTTCCTCATAACATTTCTGCTAAACAAAATATGCAAAAGTATGCAAATATGTGGGTCAAACAGCCTGAGAAAATGGATGGCAGTTAACATTACCCAGAAAACCAAGTGTTTTCAGCTTTATGTGAATTTGCTGTATTAAAAAGTGTTTTGCCTCTTCTACAGTTCTGTCTTTGGTGTGCTGTTTGATTTTTTTTTTTTCATGATCTGTTGTGCGTATGGAGTGTTTCAGTTACTAGTAATTAACCCCTGTTATTGTTACTGCATGCATTAACCTACATTTTAAATGTTACAGTTTTTTACATTATCCTCAAGCAATCTGATAAGGTAAAGATGTTGATACATTTCTTTTGTTACTCGTATACAGTAAGCTATACTCTCACAAATGATGTTTTGTACTATCCCTTTTATGAATAAATAATAAAAAATAATTATCTTTTTATTTTATAAATGATGCATTTTAATACTTAATAAAAGCTGCTGATTTAGATACATGTTATGGGACAGTATATATAATATAGTGTGCCATTCTGTTTTCTTGTAGGATTCCAGTCAAATTGGTCTTCTGAAAGAGTTGTTGGACCTTCAGAAAGATATGGTGGTCATGTTACTGTCTCTGCTGGAGGGTATGAATAAAATCTATAATCTATGTTTATAAGTTTCACATCATTCAATCTAGACCTGATTACACTGCATGACTCTGTATTTGACAGGTAATGTTGTAAATGGCACCATTGCTCGCCAAATGGTGGACATGCTAGTGGAGTCCTCCAGCAATGTAGAAATGATCCTTAAATTCTTCGACATGTTCCTCAAGCTGAAGGACATTGTTGCGTCTGATGCATTCCGCGACTATGTGACAGACCCCAGAGGTTTGATATCCAAGAAGGATTTCCAGAAAGCCATGGACAGTCAGAAACAATATACACCTGCAGAGATCCAGTTTCTATTGTCCTGCTCTGAAGCAGATGAGAATGAAATGATTAATTATGAGGAGTTTGCCAGTCGGTTCCAAGAGCCTGCAAAAGACATTGGTTTTAACATAGCGGTGCTGCTAACCAACCTTTCTGAACATGTTCCTCATGATACCAGGTTGCAGAACTTCCTTGGACAAGCTGAGAGCGTTCTGAACTATTTCCGCCCATTCTTGGGGCGTATCGAGATAATGGGTGCCAGCAGGAAGATTGAGAGAATCTACTTTGAGATCAGTGAGGTGAATCGCAAGCAGTGGGAAATGCCTCAAGTAAAAGAGTCCAAGCGGCAGTTTATCTTTGATGTGGTCAACGAAGGCGGCGAATCAGAGAAGATGGAGCTTTTTGTCAACTTCTGTGAGGACACAATATTTGAGATGAACATCGCTTCACAGATTTCAGAGCAAGATGAGGAGGAGAAAGAAGAGGATGATGAGGAGGAACCCGAAGGAGGAGATGGTGGAGGCGGTGGAGATGAAGAGGGCGGTGGAGAGGAGGGCCAGCCAGAATCAAGCTCTGCCTTTTCCGAATTCATCCAAAGCATCATGAATTTCCTGGGCATGTTTACCTTCAGGAATATTCGCAGACAGTACCGAAGGCTCAGGAAGATGACCATCAAGGAAATTGTGGTCAAGGTCGCTACCTTCCTTTGGACAATGCTCATGGGCATCCTCTACTTCATTTACAGTGTGTGTAAAGGTTTCTTCCTGCTTATCTGGCATACACTTTTTGGAGGTGGTTTAGTCGAAGGGGCCAAGAACATCACAGTGACCGAGTTGCTGGCCAGCATGCCAGATCCTACGCAGGATGAGGTGCATGGAGACCTACCGGGAGAACCAAGGGGTGGAGAAGAGCAGGATACAGGAGGGATAACAGACTCAATGGAAGTTGGAGGGGGAGAGGAAGAGGATGAAGACATCCAAGAAAAAGACGGTGGGAAAATTCCTGGTATTGATACACCTGGTGGACTTGGAGATATGGGTGACACGACCCCCGTGGAACCTCCAACTCCAGAGGGCACTCCATTACTGAAGAGGAAAGTGGTACGGTGTTTATTTAGCTGGATTCCTGTGTTACTTCCTCAGTCTTCTACACAAAGACTTTTAATTGTATGTGTCATGTTGGTCCTTTTTTTGTTTTGTTTTGTGCTGTAGCAACCAGAAGAAGCAGGACCTGAGCAACCTCCTGCTATTGAAGAACCTCCTCCTGAACCTGAAAAAGCAGAGTGCGTTACTTTTAAATGATGGATAACAGGACATTGTAGTGTTTGTGTTCGATTAATTTTAATGACCATCTTCCATGTGTAACAGCACTGAGAATGGAGAGAAGGCTGAGAAGGAAGTAGAGGTCAAGCCTGAAGCCACTCCAGAAGAACCAAAACCTGAGAAAGCCACTAAAGCCAAAAAAGAAAAGAAATCAGTCAGGAGAGCAGGATTTGAGCTCTGGAATGAGTTGGATGTTCAAAGAAATAAATTTATGGTGGGGAAAAAATAGAATTTTGAGTTTTAGTTCCTGGTTTAATTACAATTTCCAGGCTGTTAATCTCCACTTCTATTTACAGAACTGTTTGTCCCGTAACTTCTATAACCTTCGTTTCCTGGCTTTGTTCATCGCCTTTGCCCTGAACTTCATTCTTCTCTTCTACAAGGTTGAAAAGCTATTTTAGTTTTCCCAGTTTAATCTTTGGTTTATTTAGATTTCTAGGCTTGTTTATATGTCCTTTTGTTTAAATGTTTAATTTATTCAAATTGGCATGTCTCACAGTAATTTTAATTTCAAGTGCTTGTAGATGTAAAAATAAAATGTAATGTTCCTGTTAAGACCTTTTTTTTTTTAATTCTCCAGGTATCTGATACTCCTCCAATTAGTGATGAGTTTGATGGCTCAGGTATGTTTGAAGGCTCCGGGCTGTTTGAAGGCTCTGGGGAGGACTTTGAGGGATCTGCTGGAGAGGAAGGAGGGGGTGATGATGATGACGAGGAAGGTCCTGTGTATTTTTTCCTGGAAGAGAGTACAGGATACATGCAGCCCACTATGTCCTGCCTGGCAATTTTGCACACCATAATTGCTTTCTTATCTATCATTGGATACAACTGCCTCAAGGTTTGATTTACATTTTAGCAGTTACATTTGTTTAAATTTGCCTTGATTCAGGTTGTTTTTATTTATTTCTGTATGGGTGTTATCAATTATTTGTGCTATCAATAAGTTCTCATAATTGTGTTGTCTGTTAGATTCCACTGGTCATCTTTAAGAGAGAGAAAGAGCTTGCAAGAAAGCTGGAGTTCGATGGCCTTTACATCACTGAACAGCCGGAGGATGATGACATCAAAGGCCAATGGGACAGATTGGTGCTAAATACACCGTAAGTCTGGAGAAGCCTTCATTATGTAGCTGTTTCTCACAAGATAGTTGATTAAAGTGAAACTTGAGCTAGATTCTAATTTTGTGATCAAACTGGTTTTGCACATACAGGATGTGGTCCTTATCTTTAATAGACTAGTACATGTTCATTAGCAGACCTAGCCAATTGTGGTCATAGTTGTTTTGGGGAAAATTGCAATTAAAACCCTTTGTCGTTGGTTTAGCTCCTTTCCCAATAACTACTGGGACAAGTTTGTCAAGCGAAAGGTAAGTCAATATTCTTCCTGTTCATTGGTGTGTAGGTTTACAATGACAGTGTTTATTAAGAAATGTTGTTCTTGCATCCTTTGGCAAGATTCTGGATAAATATGGCGATATTTATGGTCGTGAGCGAATCGCAGAGCTGCTGGGTATGGATCTGGCATCGCTGGATGTCAGCAAACAACAGACAGACAAGAAACCCGAAGAGCCAGACAACTCTATGCTTGCATGGTATTAAAAATACATTACAAGTGCCATATCATTCAGTGACATTTTAAGATATTACATTTAGGTTAAGTGTTATTTCTTTGCCGTTAGTGGAACCAAACAAAATTGCAAAAGTATGAAGTATTAGATTTTCCTTGCATATTATTTTTCAGGCTCACTTCCATTGACATCAAGTATCAGATATGGAAATTTGGAGTCGTGTTTACAGACAATGTAAGTCTTTTTTTCTCCACAGGTATTAAAATCTACAGGTTTTTTTTTTCAAATCCGAGTTCTAGTCAAGTGTACTAAAGTGTAGTTTATTTACAGACGTTCCTCTACCTGGTGTGGTACACGGTTATGTCACTTCTTGGCCATTACAACAATTTCTTTTTTGCTTGTCACCTGCTGGACATCGCAATGGGTGTCAAGACCCTGCGTACAATTCTTTCCTCGGTCACACACAATGGAAAACAGGTACAGTCAGCAATCAATTCAAACTGGCTCTGAACATCTGTATTTATACACTGGCTGACTCTGTTGGGTTGTTTCAGCTGATGATGACTGTGGGTTTGCTGGCTGTGGTTGTGTACCTCTACACTGTGGTGGCCTTCAACTTCTTCAGGAAGTTCTACAATAAGAGCGAGGATGAGGACGAGCCAGACATGAAGTGTGATGACATGATGACGGTTGGTCACAGCATTATTAGCTTTAAATTGTCTTTTATTTTTCTTCTCTAATAATGCCTTTTGTTGGTAGCTAACCTTTTCTGCAATTTGTCATTAAGCAAACGTCTGCTGCATAATTTAACAAATGTCTCTCTTTCTCTTCACAGTGTTATCTGTTCCACATGTACGTGGGTGTGCGGGCAGGCGGAGGCATAGGAGATGAGATTGAGGACCCAGCAGGGGATGAGTATGAACTCTATCGGGTGGTTTTCGACATCACCTTCTTCTTTTTTGTCATTGTCATCCTGCTGGCCATCATTCAAGGTGAGACTCATGTTTCTGTTCAACTTCACCTAGCGATTCTACCTTACATTACACAGATTTCATTTTCTGGATTAGATTAAAAACACTGCACTGCAATTCACTGCATGTCTGCACAGGTCTGATCATTGATGCTTTTGGTGAGCTGAGAGACCAGCAAGAGCAGGTCAAAGAAGACATGGAGGTACTAGATGAAATACACATACTAAAAAAAAATTAACATCAAGTTTTTAGATCCTTATCGATGTGTCTGATTTTATACTTCGCTTTGCTTCTCCAGACCAAATGCTTTATATGTGGTATTGGGAGTGATTACTTCGATACGACGCCACATGGCTTTGAGACACATACGCTTGAAGAACACAACCTGGCCAATTATATGTAAGTGATTCAGTTTTAAGCTTTCTGATGTTATACAATCTCCTCATCTTCAGACTAATAAAAATAATGTTTCTCTCTTTACTAGGTTCTTCCTGATGTACTTAATCAACAAGGATGAAACTGAGCACACTGGGCAGGTAAGACATGTCAATGTTCTTAACTGATAAACATAAAAGGCAAACTAAATATAACAGATATGTGTATGTGTGACAGGAATCATACGTGTGGAAGATGTACCAGGAGAGATGCTGGGATTTCTTCCCTGCTGGAGACTGCTTCAGAAAACAATATGAAGACCAGCTTGGATAAACGCTTTTCTGTTTTGTATGTAGCTATAAAAAAGCTAGTATGATATTTGCAACAATCCGTGATTAATGTAAAATTATATAAATATACTTGCACAATACCGGATCATTATAATAGGCACTCAAAATACCTGCTATTTATTCATAGAAAGTGTTTTTGGGTCATTTTAAAGTATCCACTCATTTGAAAAGTTAATGTGATTAAGACATATTGTAATGATTGTTTAGCACGTTGTGTCAATATTTATTTTATATATTTTAAAATGTTAATGTATTTGATGTTCTTGCAGTTTATGTTAAGGATGACTTCAAGATCAGCTCAAAATCTACTGTGAAATAATAAAAATGATTTAAGCAAATAAATTGTTTTATTGAAAGATTGTAAAAGCATTACATTCTTGAAGCAATGTCTTTAAACATAAAACCATCTTAAAATGATCATTGTAAATGGCTGAAAAGTATGACATTACTAACCCTATGACATTTAATCAGAGTAATACAGATAAAATTTACCTAGCTGTAACCTGTAGCCTGTTTTTGTGCTTGTATGTTATGTCTAAGAAAACCAATAAAAATTAATTTTCAAAAAAGAGAGTAATGCAGTTAAGCAAAACATTAAGTGCTGATAAAATCCTGCTAAAACACAATGAATAGACAATCAAAATAAAACTTAATAACTTTGGTAGCAAATGTAAGCTGCCTTTTAGGGTCTTTCATATGGAAGCCCGTTTCTGCCACTGAATAAAAAATAAAATATATTGCGACTTTTTATCTCTCAGACTTTTTTTTTCAGATTTGCGTGATACAAACTCACACTTCTGACTTATTTTCTCAGAATTCTGAGAAAGTCTTTATTTACATCTCACAATTCTGACTTTATAACCCCATTTGTGACTTCATATCTCACAATTCTGAGAAAAAACGTCAGAATTGCGAGATAAAAAGTTGTTATATCTCACAACTAAATCTAAAAGTACAGTTTCAGAGCAACTGGATTAGTCGAAATGTAACTTGCATAAAAAAATTGCCAGCGACGTTAATCACAAATAGCACTCAACTAAATAATCTGATAATACATAGGTTGGTAGGTAATGGGATTTTCCCCAAAAGAACACACATCAGATTCTAGAATTTACTACTAGTACTAAGTACACGTTATCACAGACACATTTTACACTTTCAAACAGCGGTCACTGCTTGCAACCATACTAATTTCCTGATCGCCTTGCTTCAGACAAATCTGCAGAAATATCACCTATTGAATATTTCTGTGGAAAACAGCTAACAACACTGTGAGCAAAATACTTTTGACTAAAAAAAAAAAAATGCTGCCACTGACTTAATACAACAATAGCAAACTCTAGACTATAAAAAGAAACAAAAGTTACAAACACTACATTACCCTGCTGAAACATAAGAAAAAGTTTATCGATTGAGTCGATTATTTAAAAAAAAGTGCAGAAAAGTGTTTTCAAAATGCAAATACTGGATTTGACTGGAATTCACCATACAACACATTCAAAACCTCCTGTTCACGCGTAAGGGTTTATCTTTTCTTTTCTTTTCATTTCAAGGATTCTAGTTTCAAAACTGATTTTCAAAGATGCAAATTTTTAAACACTCAACTTTAATTGCCTCAGATTCAGACGAAGATTTAGGCTTGGTTATCCACTTGCGATAGATCTTGGGTTTGTATGGTTTCGGAAGATCCAGGTATGGTGGAGGCTGATGAGTAGCTATGCATGCACTGGTAGTCTGACGACAGGTCTGTTGGGTTCGAGAGGATGCTTTCGCTGTCAGTGCTGGACTCAGACACTATCCTGTACTCGCGCACAGGACAGGCACGCTCTGTGAAATTGGGTTTGAAGCCGTTCTCCAGATCTTTAGGCATGGACAGCCATTTCTGCAGGACAAAAGAAATTACAAATTGCATCTCATTCTCTTTATACCACTACAGAATAAAAAAACGAATTAAAGTGGTATATGACTTGCAAAATAAAAACTCTTACTTACCTCAACATTGCCATCATAATTGTCAAAAAGGGCTGCAAGGTAATTGCTTATATTGCGTCCTGCATTTGGTACAACTGGTATTAAAATGATTCTTAACCTAAGGAAAGTGAAATATTAAATTAGCCTAAAACACTATTGCATTTAGAGAATTTCAATGTGGAAAATTAAAATGGTTAAAAAGACAAAAAAACTGATCCAAACCTCTCGCTATGGACGAGCAAGCAGGCCAGTATGAGGAGAATTACTGAGGCTCCTGCTGTACACAGCACCAGCGACATCACAGACATGTTAAATGGGCCGTCTGGAGAAAAGAGTTGCTGTTAAAGCCACTGCTGTAGTTTTCAGAATTGTCTTTGCAAACATAGGCCATGTTTGTGGTTAAGTATATAGAAACACATAGTTAATACAATAACACATAGAAACGCACAATATTACGGTAAACTGGCATACGTTCACACAGCAGCAGAATACGTTTGTCACACCCGTAAACTGCTGAAATGTTTGTGATCGTAACCGTATTAAGGACTCAAATATAGGATTGACAACCGTATTCCATGGCCATAGAGAAGTAACAATAGTTAACATTTAGTAACAGTACAAGTAACATAGTCAAGAGGGGCCCCAGTGCAGACTTTGACGAAGCCATGCGCCATGTTTATGAAGCACATACAAACAAACACATAGCTTGTGTCTAGAAAGAGAAACCATATAAGCAAAGTTGTGCCTAACCAACATAATTTCGACCAAATAAAACCAGTATCTTACCACTTGAACCGCTACGTGCGTCTGTCTCTAAATTTATAGATTTATTCAGTGATGTAAGAACTGTCGGCATTAGTTACACTGTATTATTAACATTACTGTATATATAATAATATAGTAACTATGTTCGTCACCAGGGGCCCTCGTCCAATGTGGCCTGAGTGGCTTCAGTCAGTAGTTACATTTATGCCACTGAAAGAGCATGATGTACAGTATAGTATTCATCTAATGTGAAACTGGTTTACTTTAAATATGTACATGTATTTATTTATTATAGCATCCAGTCTGGTAACGCATCACGTAAAACGTGAGAATATTCAGCGTGCTGCCGCAGTGCGCCGTTAACATGGCGTCGCGAGAGGGAGCGCCATATTTTCGCGTTCGATATTGCGCTCTGCAGCCTTTTGTCTTTTACAATTGCAGCACACTAGGCAGATAAAGCACTGAGAGACTTATAACGATGATAGGATAAGTTACCTGAGGTGTCGTTGGTTTTTAAATATTCCCAGTAGACAGAGTGGCTCCAGTCGCTCCAAAACAGGGACTCTCCACAGGAAAACTCTATTCGAGACCTGACCTGGAACTCGTAGCGTTTGTTTGATGGAAAAGGCAAATTGAAGGAGGTTCTCTGGGATGGAGTGGTGTTCTAGGGAAGAGAGATGTAAACTGTGCCGTTTGTATTTGGTTGTCAGAAGACCATAAGGTGAGAATGCATAACAATTTGTAACGTTGCAACACAGTCTTCGAAATTAATTAGTCTAGTCATCAAGCCCTAGGACTTTGTCTTTTATCACAGCAAATCACTTTACTATTTAATAAGCAGTTCCAACATGATATAACATATGGTATAATAACTTTTTTATTATTATCTATTATTATTTTTGGAATTTCGTCATTAAGCCGATAGGTGGCGACAAGTGACTGTCTTTGTTAACAATGAGTCATTGAATCATTCACCCAATCAATATGTATTTAAATCCCTGATTTAAAGACTTGTGATAGTTGCTTTGGTGTTG
>JAUYWG010000044.1:12142264-12165724 GCA_034779775.1 Enteromius afrohamiltoni
AGTCATTGAATCATTCACCCAATCAATATGTATTTAAATCCCTGATTTAAAGACTTGTGATAGTTGCTTTGGTGTTGTTTGGAGATGGAAAAAAGACAAAAAGGTTCCAAGCATCAAAACAATAATAGTTTAGTACAGCTTTACATTCTTTCTGTACGTGAGAATGTGTCCTATTTTATTTTTCTGTGACCCATTCAGTGTGCCAAAGGTCTAAATACCAAAATAATCTTGTCATGCATATTTAGATCAAGAATAATTAGACGACATTTAAAGACTAATTAAGGATTGCAATGCAATATTATTAGATATGTATATAAAACCACTTTTTTTTTTCAAATATGAGCAATAAAAAATTAGTTTCATAAAACAAATTGTATACCTTCCATTCAGTGTTGTCAGTCCTGTGACGGACTTGACTCTCAATGCAGCTGATGTTCTTTGTCATATTCCAGTACAGCCACAGTTCAGCATCTTTTTTCTCCACCACAGACAGGTTGATCGGAGGGTTAAGCTTCACTGTTTAGTAACACAGTATATGAAGTATTAATCCGTCAACTGGTCATTTCCATACAATTTTTGCCAAGTCAAAATAAATATAATTTCTAATACCATATGCTTTCAGATCATGTTCCTGACTTCTCACCAAACTGCCGTTGTCGCTGAACAGCTTTGTTTTCAACGTATTAAACCGTTGTGCTTTCTCATAGTGGAACACACAGCCAATGTTAACACCATTCATTTTGAGATAATTTGAACAATCCAGAATTTTGTTATGAGAAAACCTAAGAAAATAAACACATGTTGTCAGTTCTGAAACTTTCTTCCGAAAATGCAGGTTTTCTATTTTGTGCAACATACGTACTCGCTCTTGAAATGGTAATTGTGCTTATGCTCAGTCCATGTGCAAGTAACATTTTCCAGATTTAGGATAAGGCAGTTAATTTCTGGGTAAAGAAGAGAAAAATAAAACAGTTAACATTAAATGCACTTTGTTGTATTCTAATGAATTCTATAACATATAAATGGCACAGTATTGCAGCTTGCAATGCATGTCGTTTGTCAGTAGAGGATGCCCAGGCTGCGAGGACTGGAAAGAAACATACATACAGGAAATATGCATGTTTCCTGTATGTATATTTTGAGTTGAAATCACGATATTACCCAGTCTTACCGATTATAATTCAATCATAGTCTTACATAAGAATTGTTAGAACATTTCGATTTAGTCATTATATGGAAAATCTAAACTGAAGGTGTTGTGTTGTCTTTGGTTTCGTGTGTCTTCATCGTGGTCACAGAGAAGCCATTTTATGAAGGTTGCTGAAAAAATTCATAATTTTGTAATGGTCATGTCTGCCAATGAAATAATCGCCATCGCCTTTTTAGGCCCTTGATCAGTTAACACATTCGATTTTAACATCGTAATTGTTGTAGAACCACATACTTCCGTAGTTTTAAAGCGCATATAAAAACACAAAAAAGAGAAAAAATTCATAAAAAGGCAACAAACCGTAACCTGTTTTGTTTAATAGGTTATTACCGTCATTAGTAAAACCTTTTGTATTTGAATATTAGGTATTGATGTTTTGTGAAGGCTACGTAATGTAAAATCGTAATAATAAGGAAAAAATTAATCACATTAGTTGTAAAATACTCACGTGGCGGGGATGATGCAGACAATGCAAATGAAGGCATGTTCCCAAGGAAGACACAAACTAAAAGTATTATCATCTTGGACAGGGTTACATAACGCACTTGTTGTTTTAGATCTGTTTCTGTCTTCCCTGTTCTAACCCTAAATGTATGTGCTCTTGTGTGGGTTGACGCGTGCGTGTGAGACTTCCTGTGTTTTTATTCTTTATGAAAAGAACTGAAAGCTAAAATATGAAAGAGTATGCATTCAAACTTTTCTAACATTTTATTTTGGTTTTACATGAAAACACACATATCAAAAACATTAATTAATCATATAATTTTGAGGAAAAGATGTATAGCCTATATTCTGGCCTTTAGTTTATTAGTACAATATATAACAGTCAAGTACAGCAAAATAACTGATTCACATAAAACATAACTGTAAACAATCTTTTATTGCAAAACTAATATGCCATCATGTAGTTGGTGACCATATTTGACATACTAAAGAGGATGACATACTATGATGAATATATGATATTATATATATACAGTGCTGTTCAAAAGTCTTAGGCCACTAGTATTTCGTAAGTCAGTTATTTCTATTTTTTGTGGCAGCGAGTCATTTGGAAATGTCAGTTTTACATCTCCAAACATTATTTTCGTCATTAAGTGTAATAATGCATTGAGATTTAAAACCTTAAGACATAAAACCATTTTTTGTTGGTGAAAATACTAATGGCCTAAGACTTTTGCACAGCACTGTATATATATATTTAAATGTTGTGCATCAATAGCATATCATTCTCTTAAGAAACTTTAATTACCACATTATTTCTATTATTAGAACACGAGTAATTACTCATTTAGACATTTGGTGGCTGAGTATGCATTAGATTTGCTGCTAAATAAAACAGTCACGTCAAGCCTCCCACACAAAAATACATCCACTGTAGAGCTTGTATTAACAGAAAATTTTCCATTATCTAAATTAAAAAAAAAACACTCACAAATGTCAGTTTCGAAGTGCTTGCTGTCATTTTTGGTCTATTGCTTTACCCCGCATGGTAAATCATGCTAATAGACTAAAAGTTGATGTGAAATGTTCACTAATACATAAAAATCATGACGGAAAATTGACATCAACAACTGATATGTATCATAATGAGAACTATTGACTATTGGTTGTTTCAGGTACCACTTTTTAATATCAACCACCACAGCATAATATCAAAAGCATTAGAGTTTTAAATGACAAAAGAAGTCTCTAAAGGCAGTGTAGTGTTACTGAAGGAGAGGCTGGATGCTTCCTGTGCCAGCTGCAGAAGGGATGGTAAGATATCCGAATACTCTCCACTATCATAGCGCTCCTGCTCCAGCTCTGCATTTAGTTGCAGGCTCTGCTGCTGTGTAACTGCACAAACACAATAAAGTAAATAAACCAGACGTGCACGTACTGAATTCATGTGGTTTGTGCAGGTGATACATTTGTGGGTTTGGGACGGTGTGTGAAAGGCATGCGTGGGCGTATATGTGTGTACCTGTGTCGGCGTGAGGTGGAGCATCGGGTTCAATCTGGCTTTTCTGTCTGCTCTCGGTTTTTGTGTCAGAGTTTCTAACAGCAGAGATGTGGCAGCCAGGACTAAGGTTCTGTCATGAACATGAAAGCAAACGCGCCAGATTATACAAAAGCTTGTTAAATATTACTGAAGCATCGGTGTTGTGTTTTTAAAGAAGTCAAACCTTGCTGAAATTGTCCAGGTCTGGTGAGGGTGGAATGCATAAGCCGATCGCTGCTAAACTGGAGTCAATTAGCGCCAGTGGATCAAACACATCATTTCTGTTCTCAAGAGGAGATGGGAAGAAGGGTGAAATATTAGGGCTGAACATTTAATCAAAATGGCTTAGTGTAACTATCAACTATTTATTTTGAAATAAGCAGATGTGGCGTGTTTTAGAGCGAAGCACAGCACTGTTTGTGTTTATATGTGGGCTGCTAAGAAAAGCAGTGTTTTCAGTGTCACAGGGCAACTTGGTTTACAGTCAATGCTGTTCCACATGACCTTCATCTCTACAGTGCACTCAAGTGCAGTTAGCTTGAGTTGCTTACATTTGAAAATGCAACATGATAAACATTTCACTAGATTTTTAATGAAATGCAATAAAGGAGAAGCTTTAACACTACGGTTTTCTCCTAAAATAAAAGCTTTGATGTATATGACGATATTTGGATACAACTATTTGAAAATCTAGAATCTTAGGTTGTAAAAAATGTTAAATATTGAGAAAATTGAAATGAAGTCTGTTACTAATATTATATTGTACTTGTGATTTATAACAGTTTTTTTGTTCCAGGGTCACAAATATTATAATTGTAATTTTACAGCTGTACAGTTTTTATTATTATTAATAGATTTATTTCAGAATGAAACAGTCTTAAATAAAAGCACAGCATGTGTGTGCACTGTGTACTATTATTATGTATAAAGACACACATAGAAAATCTTTACATGCATATAATTATATTCATAACATTGTTATTTTATATAAATGTTTAATATATAAACATAAGCTATTTTTCTTAAATATGTACATGCATGTGTGTGTATTTATAAATAGAAGTCAACATTTGAAGTAGATAAAAAAAAGTTTGTCAAAGTTGTCCTAAGACAAGAATGCCTTTTTTTTAGGTTTTAGGACAACTTTGATTAAAAGCTGATCCACTTCAAATGTTGTCTACTTTATATATAATATACACAGTACACGCACACAATTTTTGTATTTTTATTTTGGATGCAATTCATTGTGATAAATCATTGCCCAGCACTACATTTGGCCAAATTGTTCAGCCCAAAAAAGCTCTGGTAGTTAAAATTATAACAGAAAATGGAACACCTGATCAGTTTGCTTTCTAACCGTTCAGAGGGTACCTCCTCACACTCTTGGGCAGCTGGGTCATCTAGCAAAGTCAATGCCAGCTCCATGGAGGACAGAGTAGGGGAGGCGGGAGAAAAAAATGTGGTTTGAGTTGCGGGAAAGCCTTCAGTCACTGGCTCTCTGTAAAACCGAAAACACAAATGAAACCGGAAAATAGATTGTGAAACCCTAAAAAGTACTTTCAGTTCCGTCTTTTTTTAATTAAAAAAAATCTTTTTAGAATTATTATAATCATACTAAACATGAGTCCTGGGAGAGGACGAGGAAGACTACAGGTGTGCTGTTGCTGTCTCACCTGCTAGGCTCAGCTGTGGGATCCAGCAGGTGAGTAATGTCAGAGATGATCATGCCATTTGAGTACACATCGGCGGGTGATGCATCCAGCTACCCAGAAACCCACAGTGATGTCACTTACTTTCAGTATGACAGAAATGAAGCTCCTTTTATAGCTAAACAACATGGTGTTACATGAAGTCAAGAATTAAAACTTGGACCAATTAGATCACACAAAAATTAAAGCAGGCACCTCTTGCAACGAAGGGATCTCTTGGAGGGGGGAAGTGGTATGGGTGGGATTCGCACTGAAGGCACGGGCATATTTTGGCGCAGACTGAAAAACCCCAGTATGGTCGATCATGGGGCTGTTAGGGTGGAGAAAGGAAATGTGATGTCAGAAGAGATACAAACATTTCTCACTGTCTACGAGAACATTTTGTGTGCTTTACGTGAACAGTCTTCTTTTGCAGCCTTTTATCTCATTTGACTGAACGATGTTGATGATGAACTTTATAATCTGAAATAGGATAGGAGAGGTTTGCATAGTGATTATCAAAAAAGTTTTAATTATAACATATTTAAAAATGTATTATTAAATTTAGAAATGTATTTCTATTTACCTTGCGTATGACTTTGTGCTGCTGCTGATAGTTCTGTCTTAATGAATCCAGTTCTCTCCACAAGCTCTCATTATCCCTTCAGGAAAGAAATGATTCAAAGAGTTGTTTTACATTTTTCATTTCCATTAGAATCGACGTATAGTACTATTCAAAAGTTTCACGTTATTTTTTGGTTCTAGAAGGAATGCGTTACTTTTATTCAGCAAGGATGCATTAACTTGCTCAAAAGTGACAGTAAAGACATTGAAAATGATTTCTATTTCTATGATGCTGAAGTGTAGCTTTACACTGAGAAAAGCTCACCTGCACAAAGCCATGAGTTTGAGGTCTGAGGAGTCTTGCCAGCCTCTGACATGACTAACCTGAATGAGCACCTGAGACACCTGCCCTCCCTTTTCAACTCCACGGCTAACTGAAACCTAATCATGAAATCACATATACAACACAAATATTTACACACACATCTAAACGTGAGAGCATGCACAAGCGCTGTGTGATAATGCTTATCAGTTTCACCTTCCTGCGGATGAGGCCCAACTGATGAGGTTGAGCTCTCTGGAAGTTCTCGTGCTGAAACACGACACAATTTACCTGGCTGTCAGCCTTAGGCAAGCCACTGTCTGTATGTACCACTTTGTGGAAGCCATCTGTAGATGGGTGTAAGGCACAGGAGAATTAAAAAAACTATACTGTGTATCTAAATGCTGTATATCTTATCATTGGCTGAACACATACACATGTTGAGCTGGCGCACAAAGCTGGTCATGTTGCTATGTTTGAAGTAAAGAGGCAGGACTTCCTTTCTGAACCGCTGCTCATCCTGGACAAGAAAAGTGCAGCCATCCTAGCAGAGTGGAAACAGGAAGATGTGGTTTGACTTACATCCCTTGATATATGTCAGACTATTTCTAAAGAAAATGTCTTTCCGGTCTGGCAGGAAACATTTTAGCTTAAAAAGCACTTGCGTATATTACTGCTTCTTGAGTTTAGGACTTTACCTCTTTTAACGTTAAATATGTTGCATAGTTCATGTTTTATTTTTTAGAAAACAAACTATAAAATCTACTATATTAAACTACAAAATATCTCATGTTTTGTTACAAATGCCTGCTTAAAGGAAAAAACAATTGTAAAAGATTAGTAATACAATAGATAGATGATTATTATGGTGTTGTTAATAATTTAGCCTAATCTTTTCCACAAGGAGGAGTCCTGTTCATAAAAAAAGGTAAATAAATGTTAATGCATTTGTATTTACAAAAATGCATTTAAATATATAAACAATTATTGAAAAAAAAATTATAGTGGTCTATTGGATGCTTTGCTTTATTCAAAACAAAATACTTAAATATATATATATATATATATATATATATATGCATCTTCAATACAATAAGGTTGTAACTAGGATCCTTTTACTTTTATTCATTTGTTCATTCATTTATTTGGATGTTTATCATAAATGTTCTATTTTCGCGGGCAAAACGCAACATTCTGTTCCATCTCGTTCTGACTGTCACATGAGTCATGACGGCGTTGCAAACTCATTAGGTAGCGCTTTCTAATAATATACTGAGCACCCATTGGACGGACAGCGGACCAATAGCGAGCTGCCTTCACCTGCAGCAGCACAATACACGTGGATCTGTTTTGCAAAATGGGTCAGACAACGCATTAAAAAGTATTACTAATAGGGCATCTGAGGATAAACATCTTCTTGGCAGATAAACCGAGTAAAGTTCAGTGAGCAATAAACATTTTGAAGCGTTTATTATTGAGGAGTTTAATAATTGCGAAGAGTTAATATTGTTGGACTGGTTGTTGTTTGTACTATTCTTACTCAGGACATGTAATAACAAAGAACTACTATATAATAATTAAAAATAAATCAAATCATGAAATACTCACTTGGCTCCAGCAGATCAGGTCGTTCGTTGACTGAGCCTCTACAAGTGTCCAGAGTTTGCTGACAAAAGCTGGGACGCAATGGCTGTGTTTCATCTCTCCTGTTTAAAAACAGAGGTGAAGAAACCTTCTCTAACTTTCGTTAAGATAAAAGCTCGTCACACTGCTCTAGATTAGTCGGCTGTGAGGAGGTAAATAAAGTCCCAGGCTGACCCACACGTGAATTTCTCCTCTGTGACACACCCCCTTGTCCTTCTATCCACCAATCCTGAACACGGCTCCCTATGCTATACATAAGCGCTAGAGTACTTGCATTTTTTCTGTCTTATATAGTCAATTGCTTTCAAACAAATTAACTTTTTAAACATAAATAAAGACTGATCACTTTTCGTGTCAGTAATAATGTGAAAAGCAAAAATAATGAATTAGTAAATGAGACAACACTGACTCTTTTATTTCAAAAATATCAAAAACAGCACGGTTCTGTAAAATTGTGTCATTACATGCTGGCTTACATATCTGTAAGTAGTTATCAATCCTTAACCAGTAACCAGTGATCTGGAACTTGATCTGGTGTCTTCTTGTACATATTGTATGTAATATTTATCATGTATCATGTGCATAATAAAACTTAACAGTAGTGTTCATTAAATTTACTTAACTAGAAAAGAGAGAAAAATAAGTTCACATTATTCTAGAAAGCGTTTGAAGAAGCTTTTATTTTGAATACACAACTTCCGGTGGAAATGGTACCTTCTGTTGCTGCGTGTATCCGCGTTCCTCTTCGTTTACTGAATCAAAAGTGAGTATCATTTGAATAAAACGATAGTGGAAATTATTTGAAAATCATTATTCATTGACTTAATTTTGCCTGTTGACTGTCTAATTAATTTCACGACGTTACCACCTCAAATTCATATGTTATGCAGCCTGCTCGCTTATCATGCTAGAATATTCCCGGAACGCGGTTTTGGGTGTCATGGCAACAAACGCAAACACAGTGAGGCACTAGTTAAAGGCGCTAAAAAGTTCCCTCAACACTTGTCTGTTGTTGTCCGGTGCTCATATATCTACTTTATCTTACAGTCTCAGATTTATTATATTCCTGCACAGGACAAATTCAGCAGGTGGGAGATGGTTCAGCTGCACGTCAAACGAGGAGATGAGAGTCAGTTTCTGTTCAGTACTACAGTGGATGTCTCGATTGAGACACTGACCCAGCAGGTCAGCGCCATCTACAATGGGAGATTAAAAGTTGACAGAATATGCTCTGGTATGACGATGATGCTATGTATGCTTATTATCACATGTTCTTGACAGAGTTCATACCCTAATATGCACGTATTATTGTTGCAAGTAGCAGTAATGTTAAAAAAGTGAGGTGCTAAAACAAACGGATTGCATGTTATCTCATAAAAAACTAGTATAATTTTTATTTATATCTCCATAGAAATTCCAGAGCTGGCAGATCATGGTGTCTCTCTTCCAAAGAATATGCAAGGCTTGACCGATGAACAGATCATGGAGCTCAAACTAAAGGATGAGTGGGAAGACCGCTGTATTCCCAGTGGTGGTGCTGAGTTTAAGAAGGATGAGCTCGGACGTCGAAACGGACATGGTAGTCCTTTCACATGTAAAGTTTACATTTGAATTGTCTGATTAATTGCTATAACTAAACTTTTGACTCTCCGTTTAGCTCCAAACGAGAAGATGAAAGACGTTTTAAGGAAAACAGTGGAGGAAGCCAAAGCATTAATCTCAAAAGTATGAAGCTAATTCTGAATGCTTCTGAACCTCAATATTTTGTTAACATTTTGATACGTTTTTGTAATGTATGCATTTTTTTTACACTAAAGAAACAAGTGGGAGCGAACATCTGCGTTACCATGGATGTGGTCAAAGAGGCTTTGGACCAGTTGCGAGGAGCTGTGATGATAGTTTACCCGATGGGTCTGCCTCCACATGATCCAATAAGGATGGAGTTTGAAAATCAAGAGGATCTCACTGGAACACAGGTAACCTTAATGCCTTTCTTAAAAGAAAATTAAATAATAAAAAAAATTGTTTGATGACATGTTGTTCCACACCTGTATGACCACCTTTTTTCTGTGGAACAATATTTTAAGAATTTTGTGGGGGTCTGGGTTCAGATGCTCATTGTTACACAATTTTTGTGTCCTGTGGAACAAAGTCATACTGGATCAGAACAACATGAGGTTATGAGTAAACGATGACAGAATTTTAACTGTTAAATGAGATATTCCTTTAAAGAACTACATGCCTAAAGGTGCCATAGAATGGAAAACTGAATTTACCTTGGCATGGTTGAATAATAACAGTTCAGTACATTGACATAACATACTGTGAGTCTCAAACACCATCGTTTCCTACTTCTTATATAAATCAAGTGTTTGCAAAAGACGACTGAAAAACGATCGAATTCCAACACAACACGGACTGTTACGTAACAGTCTAATAGTTACGCTCACCACATTTGCATATACCCGCCCATAACTAACCATTCAGAAGGGTCGATGTGCAATCTCAGAACAACAGGCTGTTCTACAAAATCGGCATCTTTGTCTGATACAGGCTCAAACATATAAGGTTGAATCTGTTTGTGCTACTGAAATGAGCAACGCTGAGAAACAGCCAATCAGAGCAGACCTCCTCATTACTATTCATAAACCTTCCAAATAAGGCAAAAAGAGACTGTTTCATTCTAGGGTCAAATTCTAGGGTTGTAAATGGACCTGTAAAACCGTTTCTGGGCATTTTTTCCGCTTACCTAAGCTACATACCTTCTATGTACATATCAGAGAACAATTTAAAATATTCTCTCAATGCATTCTATGGCACCTTTAATAATAAAACAGACCAATGTACTGTTGTTTATTTGTACAATAAAGGCTGTAATACTGATGTACAGATCTCTTATGCAGGCCTCATTACTGGTGATTCCAGAAGAAGAGGCTCAGCTTTGGTGGGCATCTAAAGAACTGCAGAGGGACAAAAAGCTGCTGGAGTATGTTGGGAAAAATGAAAAAACTAAAATTATTGTGAAAATTCAGAAAGTAAGTGTTCGGTGTGAATTTTTGTGACCTTAATATGGTGTTTAAATGTATTTTGAGCAATTTAATTTCCTCTGATTTTTGTTTACACGTTCATTTTAGAGAGGCCAGGGTGCACCAGCGCGAGAACCACCAGTGAGTGAAGAGGAACAAAAAAAGATGATGCTGCATTATTACAAGAGGCAGGAGGAACTAAAGGTAAGTCCTTTATTTTATGTTGTATGTTATAGTATACATATGTGATTAATTAAAACACATCTATCTACATATATTTATAATATTTTTGAGAATTTATCAATGTTGGTCTGTTTTGTTCTTGCTTATAGAAACTAGAAGAGGCAGATGACGACTCGCATCTTCAGTCTGATTGGTCGGATAGACAGGCCCTAAAAAGGCAGTTCCAGGGACTCACAAATATCAAATGGGGCCCAAGATAGATGAACAAAAAAAACCACTGCTGATCTACAATTACTTTCCATTTATCAAATCAGAGATCTCTAGGCTCATTTATGCAATTTGGTGCCTTCATTACATATGAAAGGTATTTATTTGACTGTTTGTAAATGCAAAGCACAAGACATCAGATTTCTCTGCTCTGATTCATTGGCAGAAGGATGCAACACCTTTCCTCTCTTTGTCTGTGCCTCTGGCAGTTACTCAATTGAAACTTGATGCTGTTTAAAGACAGGATGTTGCCGTGCTGCTCCAAGGATTGCTGTAGCACCGCAGAGTTCATTGGGAGAGCGTTGAGAAGGAATTACAGAATGTTTTAGTATCCTTAAGGCAAAAAAGAGATTTCAGTATCGGGAGGTGTGGTTTCACTGGAACAGTTGAGCGTGATGTTGTGTAATAAAAGTGTATTGTGTTCATTTTACGACTTCACTTTTAGATATAATACATTTTAATTTTTAAAAAATGACCAGTCTACTCAATATTAATTTCAATACCACATATATAATTCATCAAGTGTTTAATAGAGCAATAATTTATCAAATACTTTTCTCTTTACATGGCTTTACTTTGTCTAAAGTATATACAACAGCTAATTTATCAGCTAGATAGAATAGTTTTAAAACAGAATAATAACGTTCACCTTTACTTAGGCAGCAAAAGATATCAATTACTTGTTCTGTGCTATCATATCAGTGTCAAACATTGTTTTTTACCTGACAGTGTCTTTAAAGGTGAAGTGTGGTAAAATACATGTATTTATGGCTTTTTATTATACTGTTGTAGAATAATTCGAAGTAAATCTACAATGTTAACAAAATGTTGTTTAAACTTCCAGACAACAGTAAAATAGTTACCAATAGTGTGAGTTAGTGGCAGGCCGTTTGTTTAACAGACCAATGGCAGTGTTCTGCAAACCTGTGTGAAGACAGTTACAATACAATAATACAAAAATTCCACACTTTACCTATAATTTTAGCTTTTTGGTAATAGAAAATATTCCAAATGCCCACTCCTTTTGGTTTAAACTACAGCTACTGCACATTCTGCATAATAGTTGGCATGTATGAATGCAGAATGCATGTGTTTCCATTGAGGTATGCGTTCATCCTGATCTCCTGAATGACAAGCTCTCTGCGCTCGATCCTCTCCATCATCTCTGCTGCCTCTGTGGTGTACGTCACATCTTCCCAGCAATGCACCTTTCTGCCAATCTCTGACAGGTTAGAGCTATCCATTAGTGCCCCCTTCTCATCCTCATCTTCCTCCTCTTCATCATTATCCTGGTTCATCGGCTTCTCCTCTTCCAAATGAGTTGTTCTACTCCTCTTCCTGAAAGTTCTATTTGCATTTAGATGTCTACTGCAGGATAGGTGCGTAGAAACAGCTAGTAGAACAATCAGAAGTCCCACACAAACACTTGATGTGAAGAGCAGTCCTGCCATCTCTGGATGCTCTGAGAGAAAGAGAAAAGTACTTGAGAAGAATAGTTCACCAAAAGTAAATATGTACATTTAAAGTTAGCTTTGGATTTATTATTTACTATAGTGAGACTATTCTCACTCCGACAATTATTAGCAAATCTCTCAAATAAGAAACAGCAAGTAACGCATTAAACTAAATGTGCATTTTTAAAGTAGAAAGACTGAAACAGTATTTTTTTGTTTTGAAATTACACTAAAAAGTAAGCGAATTGTAGATTTTTTATTTTAAAAATCTATATTATCATATTTTTCTGCCATTTGAGCTGATTTATGTTGACTGAAAAACCCAGGCATATGTACCCATAAGTTGTTTAAATTGTAAATATTTGTTTTAGACATTTACAGTGATGAATTTGATTATATTGGGATTTGGAGTGAAATAAACATAGGCTTCCTATATATGGGACAGTGGCAGTTAAGGGGTTAATATATTTCAGTTTACCTGTAATGTAGCCATATGCCATTAAAGAATTGCTGACAATAATCCTGTTCTCTGGAAATTTGGAACTTCTGATAACTGGGTGTTCCCCTATAACAAAGAAAAATAGTTAGCCTCAACTGCACAGATGTTTTATATGAAGTTAACTGTATGGTGTACTGTCACCTTTTTTGGTGCTCTGGTTAGGAACTGAGGTAGTTTGGAAACTGCTGGGATCCGCTTCCTTGAGTAAACTTTGCGGAACTGAAAAAAGTCCCAGGACAAAGAGTTAACATCTTCCAACTCCCAGGCGGTTTCTCTCATGATCTTTCAATGCAGGGCTGATGAGTAATCTTTATTTTTCCTGTGAAATGATCCTGCCTTCCAATCAGTAACAAAAGCCTGGCATTCAAAGCAATCACAGGAAGTTTTACAGGAAGCCTCGAGGCCTACAAATGCCAGGCTCAAATGCCTATTTTTATTCCCAAATAACTTTTGTATCCATTGTAATTTATGAGTCGGATGAAAACAGACGGGTAAATCAACAACCTAAGATGATACATTTCCCACACTCTCAATCAAAGATTTAAGATCTCTCAAACTGATTAAAGATCTGGGAAGATGGCACGCTATACCATACATTTATTTAGAAATTTCAAGACAGTAAAAAAAAAACACATTCAAACTGATTTTGCTTTGGGAAGATTTTGATGCATATGAGAGCATTCATACCGCATGCATAGAGGACAGTGATATACTTTTTTGTTCCAGGAGGACAGGGGTTTTTGAAATGTTCTTCGTCTACGGTAAACAAACACCTCTGTTTTCCATAGCAGATGTTGGAGACCACATCAACAGCTCCGTGAAAAAGACATTCTGCAATATTAAAGAGAAATTATTTAAAATGTCTTATCCAGTAACAAACCTATAAAAAATAAGCAGAATGTGCTAAACAACATAAAATTTTTATGAATATTACTGTAGGTTCAACCATATTTTCCTATTAAATCAATATATAATTTATATTATTAAATATACATCTTAATTAAACCCTAACATGTACCAAATGGTGGAGGTTCTTGTTTTTCTGATGGGCACAAGTGTTCCTCTCCCAGCTGTCTTCCATAAACAGCAGAGTAGATATTTAGCACTTTTGGATGCTTGCAGTGCAGCAAAAGTCGTTCTCCCTCACATGTTACTCTCTTCTTGTGCTCTGCTGTAAGACAAACATCTTTACCAATGTACAAGAGTAAAGATTTAAAGAGGAAATAATCCATTTTAAAGGAGGAAATACTTACTCGGTTTACACCTGTATGATACATGGAGGTATTTAGGGGTTCCAGGACAAGGATCTCTGCCAAAAACTTGATGATTAACTAGAAGCTGGCAATTTCTATGACCCTGGCATTCAGAGAGCACTTTCTAACAGAGAAGGATAATCAAAGACATAAAAGTAGTAGCCTTGATTCTGGAAAACACATAGCCTATCTTTCATGAGCCAGAAGTGAATAAGATCGATTGCAAGAGGAGTCTTGTCTTACAACGGTCTATTATAGTTCATAGGACTATTAAATGGGTATTAAAACAGCTTTACTGAGTTTTTGTGTAGTGCATGTACAATGAAAGGTCAGGGTTTTTTTTGTCTGAAAGCAAAGCCCTTTAATTATTTGACTATTCACCTGCAGTGCCGTGGTAGCAGAACAGCTGTGATTACTCCATTGGCATCTCATTCCTGGCATGATCCCGGGAAGGGTTGCGGTCTGTCCGTAAAATGCAGACTGAATAGTTATGGTGGTGTGTCGTGGACACCTGAGGAGCAGGAAATCTCCATCACAGGCTTGAGCTGATTGACTGTTAATAATCCTAAACAGATAATCTATATATATATAAAAAAAGTTGAGAGGTTGGATCTATAAGAAGTTATTAAAAATATATACATTAAATTATAAGAAATTATTTTGATGTTTTTAACTTAGAGCCATTAAAATTATTCAAATATTTTAACCATCATGAAAATAAAAATGTGTCACTGATCCAAAAACCAAAAATTAATATATTTTTTCTCATTATTGTTAGCGAACACTGCAACACTTAAGTCATTATTATATATTGACTCACTTGAGAAATCGGAGAGTCCGTCCATTTCTTTGGTCCACAGTATGAGAACACTGTAAAGTATTTGAAAACACAGCCCAGGTGCCCGGCAGCTTCTCAAGTGCTGCGCTGAGATCATGTTCAAATCCTTCAATTACTTCTGCATCAAAGTCGCGTGCATTCAAGCGCGTGCTGGAGAAACGCTGTCCAGAATTCCCGTCTGTCTGTCTCTCTCACCTGCCAGAGAGTTTTGCCCGGCTTAAAGTAGGCTTTCATACCGCGGCTTTGACATGCCAGTCCTTTCAAACCAAACTCTTAGGAAAGCGAACGAACCCCTCGAAATCGTTTCTCCCTTGATTAAAGAAAAATCAGAGGATAAGATACAAAAAGAAAACATTTCAAAGCGACGCATGCAGTCACTGCCTACAGGGAAATAACAAGTGCGCAACAAGTCAGTGGTGCCTGAAAGCAGCGACATTCGCACTATTTATTCCATTGCAAGTGGTTTAAGGGTCCTTGATGAGAAAAAAAACGGTAATAGGTGGTTTCTTGCCACTCACAAAATGATTTTTGAGGAGGATGTTGAGGAAAAACGGATTTGAGCAGGGCGTGGCGGTCAATGCCTCAAATATGCGAATGCGGTGGAGTTGAGAAGTACCGACAACAGTATTTTAACCAATGTGATTACAATTAATTCACAGTAATATTATTAATGAATGATATAATATAATAATTTAATATTTCATATAGTCCTTTAATCGTAATAAACCTTTTGGGAGTATTAAACCTTTATAAAGTTGCACATTGCCTATAAACATATATTTCCTTCCCAGGAAGATTTTGCTCGTTTGTGAGTTTGTTTGTGTTAGATATTATTTTATTGTTTGTTTGGTTATGTTTATAAAATTGAACTGTCGTTGCACGTCAACACGTCACTGTGACGTATCGCCCCCGTTGCAGCAGGGGGCGATACGTCCTTGTTATTTTATCTGCGCGCACTGCAGGAACGCTGAAGTAGAACTACGTTTGACTGAGCCCGCGTACGTCTGAAGGCTTTTTATTAGTGCTCAATATTTACATTGAGCGATTTTGATATTCCGTCTGAAATGGCAGGCAAAATTAAACTGGCTGATGACTGTAGCTATAAAACATACTCTGTTTGCGAGAGTGCCGCTGATAGCAGCAGCAGCAGGGTGGAGGAAGATGGAGAAAGCGACGGTCCAGCGGTGTTTATGTGCGGCAAATGCAAGCTTCCAATCGGCGACAGTTTGTCCTGGGCAGGCAGTGACGACGAGCAGAACCAAATCATGCTCAAACGTAAAGGATTATGATGTTTTTATGGCTTTTGTGGTATGAGGTATTTGGTCGTTATAGACCGTTTAAACTTTCGAAAGGAATTCATACTTTTGTAGACCAAGGACGCTTTAAATTGACAGGGTGACAGGAATTTCTGCTAATCAAAGATTTCCACAAATATATCAAGCAGCAAATTATCACATTACAGTGATGTCTGGAGAATCACGTAACACTAAATGTTGGAGTAATGCAGCTTTAGAAGATAAATACAAAAACGTTGTTTTAAATTGTAAAAATATGTAATACTATTACCAGTAATTTTTTTGCTTAAATAATAGATTGGTGAAGATGACACTTTTATAAACATGAAATCTCATGGACCTTTGAATGTAAGACTTTGTTGACTCTTCAGTATGTAGAAATATTGTACTTTTTAGATTTTACTTCGCCTGCATTCGTAAGAAAACCATAATACTATTGTGGGTAACAACAGTTTAAACGTTGATCCTGGAGGGCCACTCTTCTGTAGAGTTTAGCTCCAGCTGGTGTTGTCAACTGCTTTCAATTGAAAGTTGCTAAAACTGGTAGATAATGTCACTAGAGGACATCATAATGGCAAATTCACTGATCTATATACATAAATATTTCAGTGGGGAAGATGAGCACTTTGATAAGGTTGCTATATTTGTCCCTAAACATTTGAAAAAAGTCTCAAAAGGGGTGGGGAAGTCGCTAAATTGGCAACACTGGGTCCAACCCTGGAACAACAACAACAAAAAAAAGCTAACTGCCTCCTGGAGACCTTTATTAACTGCTTCAGGTGTGTTTGATTAGGGTTGGAGCTGAACTCTGCAGGGACACCAGACCTAAAGGATCAACATTTCATACCCTTGTTTTAAACAGTTGAAATTAAAATATAGGTGTTTATGCACTGATAACTATGCAAAACATAACAGATTTTTTTTTTTAACCCTTTGAATATGTCTTGACATTTTCTTGTCAATTTTCAGGGATCTCTGACAATGTTCTCATAGGCAAAGAGCCCTTTGTTTCTGGTACCCGAAAGGAGCTTGGATGGTGAGATGTGTTATATCTGTGTGTGAGCGGGTATTAAAAATCATGCGTTTTTCCACTTAAATGTAAAATAAGTGTCTCTGAAAATTTGTCTTTCACATTCAGTCTTGTTGTGAATCTCACCTGCCACGGCTGTTGCTCAGAATTAGGAATCATGTACATATCAACCCCGAAAAAGCTTGATTACAAGAGGTCTCTTTTCTGCTTTAATGTTGAAAATATTGAAAGGTAAGTAGCCTTGTGTGCGCAAACCTGTGCAATGTTCATCATTAGTGTTTTTATAATTGCATAATGCAGTACACTTTTGTGTATAACATTGAGGACATGGTTGTGTCTTTCTGTAGTTATGTAGTTGGCAGTACAGGTCAGCGGGTGCCAGAATTAAACAAAGACGACCAACCAGTAACCCTGGAGTACCAGAACACTGTGGAACAGCAGATGACAGAGGTAAAGTAGCCCTTTTAGAGACTCTTTAAATTATTGATCTATGAGCATGATGCAAACCGATGTAAGCCTCTGTCTGTTTAAAAATAAGCTATTTCTTTTGCACTACAAATGCATACATTAATGGCAATACTGAATGTGTAAAAAATATGACATCATTTGAATAATATTTGACATCAAACGTTACGAGGGGAACGTAATTGAACTTAAACACAGTATAACCTGTATTTTTTTTTTTTTTTTTTTTTACAGTTTCACTCTGTTTTTTAAAGAATTCTAAAACAACAACAAAAAAATTGTTCCACTATGGGTGGGGTACACCGGAGAAAATGGAATTAAAGCTGTAGATAAAGGCTATCAGTGTTTTTAACACAAGTAAACAGCAGATGGCGCTCTTGGGTGCTGCCAGAGCTCTTTGTTTGGTCACTGAGTCCGGCAAACAATAGACATTAGGAGCTGTTGAAGAATTTCTTCTAGGAAAGGGTGTTGACAGTTGTCTGTTTGAGATGTTAATGTTTTAATTTTAATTATATCTTGTCTGTGTGCATATCAAACAAATCAAATATAACTGATAGGATTTACAAAAGAAGGATTCCTGTTTAAATGCTGCTTTTGTGTTCTGACAACTGTTTTGAATAATTTTATACATGCACATATATATATATATATATATATATATATATATATATATATATGTGTGTATATATATATATGTATGTGCGCACAATTGCACATGGCAAAATTTTACAATCATGACATGTTTTCTATCTGACCACTTGTTCTCTAATGTATCTTGCAGATAAAATCTCTAGCTGTGATAATAGGACAGCGCCTACTGGAGATTGAAAATAACCTCCAGTGCAATTCTGGAAAATGATATGAGCTGTCTGTTTTATGACTGAGGGTAATAATAATGTTGTGAATGAGGGCTTTAGACTCCTTAGTGTAAGATAGTTTTCTCTAAACAGTTATGTATTTAAATGCATTTACTACACAGTTTAATGCAAGTGACACATTTGTACCTTTTCCTACCTTTTGCTAATGTTAAGCTCCGCACATCCTAAGAGGTGTATATTGGATATTGTAAAACAAAATTGTATTGTTCTATAAAAGTTATTGTACTCTTACTGGAGAACGTGTGTGTGCCTACATCTCCAATTGTGTCTAGGGGAAATCCTTATTGCCATGTGATGCTATTGTTTACAAGATGCACAGGGCTAACGTGTACAATAAACATGATGGTATGGCAAAACACGTGTTTGTTGTTGTTGTGGGTTTTTTTCCCCCCTCCTCTTTTTTGTCTTTGATACTTCATCGTTTGCATCAAAACATCCCTGCCCAGCCCTCTGAAAAAGTAGTTCAATAACAAGTGGATGGGGAAGGAGGGGGCATGTCGGTTCAAGCCATTTTTTTGTTTACAGTTCCTGTCTAATGTGCCTAGCAACACTCTCCACCAGGAGGCGGGAAAAGCCTCGTAGAGACCCTGAAGGCGCGCACCCCCAACCCTGAATGCTGGGGTAGCATAACAACAGCGGCTGATAGAATCCGCGCGCCTCGGACCAACCAGAGAGCTGTATCTAAGGGGCATGCTGCCATGGAAACAAAGCGCACATGCTGTCGCTAGAGCCTGTTGCCATCGTATCCATCGTTTCCTTATTTGCCGGCCAGCGAGTGAGCCAACCAGCTTGCGGGGGGGAGGGTCTGTCAGTCTGATGACGTTGCGCTTCAGTCGTTCGCAGGGGCGTGGTCTCCATCTCGCGCCCCAGCAGAGAGTTCTTCGTTCTCGCGCCTTTGAACTCCTACGTTCTGCCTGTAAACCCAGCAGAGATAAAAATAGGGACAAGAGGTAAAACATACAGCACATGATACTATTGCATCATGTTTACGGTTTGTGTCCAGTAGAGGGAAACATCACTCTACATGTGTAAGTTTGGTGAGTTTCTCTCAGTAAAGACCAGTTTATACCAATAACGAACGATAACTGTAAAGACATCTGTATCAGGGTTTACATAAATGGACTAGAGTTTTCTGTTAATTTAAAGGTTACACAGAGTAACTGAGCAGTCCAGTGGTTTTTAATCCTGGGCGACCCATCATCCTGCACATTTTGTCTGTCTCCCTTAGGGTGTTCTCACTGCTAGTTTGTTTGAACTCTCCAAATGCTCTTGGAGTGGTTCAGCTGAGCTCCTATGGAAACACATTAAGTGATCTCAGACCCAAAAGCAGACCGGTGTAGCTCAATTTCCTTGTGATTTGTTAAAAAAAAAAAAAAAAAAAATGGTCCCATGCTTTGTATCGACCAGCACAACAGTAATATGGTTAAACTAAGACGTTTATGTGTACTTTATTTGTAATGTACTGTATACAGCTAGTCAACATTTGAAGTTGATTAAAAAAAAAAATTTGGTTTTAAGTTTTAGGACGGTTTCAATGAAAGATTTTGATCCACACGTGTGTATGAGTGAGATTTACATATATACACACACACACACACACACACACACACAGACATACAGTGGGTATGGAAAGTATTCAGACCCTCTACATTTTTCACTCTGTTTTATTGCAGCCACTTGCCCATTTAGAAGTTAATTTTTTCCCGTCATTAAAGTACACACACCCCATATTGACAGAAAAACACAGCATTGTTGACAGTTTTGCACATTTAATTAAAATGAACAACTGAAATATCACATGGTCCCGAGTATTCAGACCCTTTATGTCCCTGTAGTTGGCTGCATTCAACTTTCCCTCTTGCAACCAGTCGTCCTGTAAATACCTCCACAGCATGATGCTGCCACCACCATGCTTTACTGTTGGGACTGTATTGGACAGGTGATGAGCAGTGCCTGGTTTTCTCCACACATACCGCTTAGAATTAAGGCCAAAAAGAGACCAAAGAATCTTATTTCTCACCTTATTTCTTATTTTTTGTAGTCCTTCAGGTGTTTTTTTTAGCAAATTCCATGCATGCTTGTGTCTTGCACTGAGGAGAGGCATCCATCAGGCCACTCTGCCATAAAGCCCCAACTGATGGAGGGCTGCAGTGATGGTTGACTTTTTACAACTTTCTCCCATTTCCTGACTTCATCTCTTGAGCTCAGCCACAGTGATCTTTGGGTTCTTCTTCACCTCTCTCACCAAGGCTCTTCTCCCATGATAGCTAAGTTTGGCCAGACGGCCAGCTCTAGGAAGGGTTCCCGTCATACCAAACATCTTCCATTTAAGGATTATGGAGGTGCTCTTAGGAACCTTAAGGGCAGCAGAAGTTTTTTTGTAACCTTGGCCAGATCTGTACCTTGCCATTTCTGTCTCTAAACTTTTCAGGCAGTGCCTTTGCCTCATGATTCTCATTAGTTCTGGCATTAAGGGCTGTAAGGTCTTATATAGACAGGTGTGTGGCTTTCCTAATCAAGTCCAATCAGTATAATCAAACATAGCTGGACTCAAATGAAGGTGGGGAACCATCTCAAGGATGATCAGAAGAAATGGACAGCACTTGAGTTAAATATATGTAGCAAATGTAATATATATAGCAAAGGGTCTGAATACTTAGGACCATGTAATATTTCAGTTTTTTTTTCTTAATCTGCAAAATGTCAACAATTCTGTGTTTTTCTGTCAATATGGGGTGCTGTGTGTACACTAACAAGGACAAAAAGAACTTAAATGATTTTAGCCAATGGCTGCAATATAACAAAGAGTGAAAAATGTAAGGGAGTCTGAATACTTTCTGTACCCACTGTATATACATAATGTATTTATGATATTTTTTATTATTTATCAATGTAATTTCAGAAGTTTCAATCACTACATTTCTAAGTATATAAATAATCCATCTGTTGTTAACTCTAACAACTCAAAACAAATCTGATGGCATTTGTGTAATCTTCGGCTAGCTGTGCATTAAATGATTTTAATGCAAGAGGGAGGCAAAGCACCACCTGACACACAGCTGAGATTTAGCATTCTATCCACTTTAAAATTCTGTCCTCTTCAGACATCAGAACATTAATTTTACCCTCTACTGTTGAGAAAAAAAATGTAGTGAATCAATATCAAAGCTATTATTTTTTTTAAAATGGCAGCGTTGACCTAAAGTGTCCTTGTGAATTTTCCTCGTAAATGTCTGTGTGTGTGTGTGTTGTTTCCCTCCTGTGGGAAATACAGCAAACCTGTGGACCGAGTTGCACCGAGACCCAGCTGAAGAGGTGGTCTCAGTCTGCTTCCAAACAAATTCTGGTACATTTAAATGAATGAACCAATGAATACATGACCCTAGCATTTGTAGTTTTGTTTGCAATATCTGGTTGTCAAAGCAAATGCACCAAAAAAACCCCAAACAAACAAAAAACGCATTTTGTTTCTGAACCAAAGAAAGTGAACTAGCGATTTAAGTGAGCTTCCTTTAAAATAAAATACATGTGAAAATACCCTTATTTTACACATAAAATTCAGATCACTGGCAATAGGAGACAGCTTCATGACCTCATGAAGACGTATAGAATGTGCAGAGCAGTGGGTCCCCAGGACCAGGACTGAAAACAGCTAAACTGACATTAATACTTTAATACTGTACCCCAATTACATGTTGGGGATGCATAAGAATCTTGGCAGTAGCTTCTAGTAGTCGACGCAGTTAACCTAGTGGGCAGTAGTAAACTGTGTGAGGTGTTGAGCGTTTAACTCATTCACTGAGGAAGCAGATTCATTCACAAATCGAAACATAAAATGCTCCATCCATAACACACTGACATTGTGCACTTGAGAAGGACGTTGGTGAATGATAAATTAAAACAATTTAAAAAGGACGTGATTTGTTTGCTTAAAATATTTAAAACACTGATTTGTTCGCCAACGAAAGACGATTAAACTGTACATATGTTGTTGTCTTTGTTAATTTATGTATTTGTTCTCCTGTAGCCTAATTTTTCCACCTGCTCCTCCTGCCGCTGTCATTTTGATTAATGGATGTGGGCTGCAATCTCAGAGTGCATCTCACTTGAACTGAAGTGCTGATGCACTGCACTTTCAGTATGATCTTACCCACCCCATCCACCTCCCTCTCAGTGTCCAGACATTAACACACGCACGTGCACAGTTTGTCCTGGAGGACTGGTGGGCTAGTAATCAATAATGTAGACAGTCTGATGAAGCGAAGATTACTTCTTTGCAAATAACCCCTTGAGGCAATCGACACAAGGACTGTAGAGACAAACCCTCCAATAGCAGTAGAGCTCAAAACAGGATTTGCCAGTCCGTTCTTGCTAATATGCAAATTGAGTGTTGCACGGAACAGCTGCCTTGGCCTTAACGTTTCGTTGGAATTTACTTCTATAGTTGAAAGAATTATGACATGCTGAATACTAACATGTACATAATGTGTGTTTTTTGAACTGCTGTATGCAAATATTATTTTGCAGGACAAGTGCTTTGGATTCCAACAACTGCTAAATAACTGTGACCCAAGACCACAAAGCAAAGAGTCAGTTGTTTTAAAAATTGAGTTTATCTCAACGCAGAGGACGATATAGAGAAAATCACCTTTGATATAGATTTGATATATTTAGAGAAATATAAGTATAAATTTATAGAATATATTTATGGATCATGATCTTTACTTAATATCCTAATGATTTTTGGCATAAAAGAAAAAAACTACAAATATACCCATGTGACTTCTGACTGGTTTTGTGGTCCAGGGTCACAATTTTAAATCATTTTTAAATAATCCTCAAAATCATAATAGGCTATAA
>JAUYWG010000044.1:12166056-12194922 GCA_034779775.1 Enteromius afrohamiltoni
TATATGCATCATTTTCCAAGTTATTAAATGTTTTAAAAGTTAGGCATTTCTAGAATGTTTGTTACAATATTTGTTTCCCTAAACAATAACTTTTACATTACATTAAATCAAAATTTAGATTTTGAATAAATAAATTTAGCTGAAAAGTTTAATTGTTTAACTATGACAACTTACCCCTTAACATGTGTCCACAAAACTTTAAAGTGTCCATACAGAGACTAACATTCAAAAATATACTCGCCCTGAAAACATGTGAAGATTAATTGTCTGTTTTTCAGACACAAAGAAAATATTCCTGCGCTGGGGAAAAAAAAAACATTTGTAAACAGGATTAGTCTCAATCATGGTCTAAGCCCGAACAGATTGAGAGATTGAGAGGTCTAAACACATCAAGAGGGCCTTTACTTGACTTTGACTCTAATGATGGTCTTAGCCATGTAACAACAGTAAACAGTGATTTGCGCACCCTGTCCAAAAGGTTGGGGATTTTAACTTGCGACTTTGCCACATTAACATGCCCTGGTAGTCCAAGGCTGATGACACCAGGGGATATCCGTGATTTCTTTATCCTTCCTTTTGCTCAGGTTAAGATGTCAGCAGGTTAACTCGACATTTGTGGAGCTCCTTTATTCTTGTGATAAGCTTAGACAGCTGAAGAGACCACAAACGTCAGGATCTTCATGGAAAACTCATTTCAGCTCTATTCAGTGCTATACCTGACTATTCCTATATTAGTCAGTCAGCTCAAAAATACAGTAAAATGTTTAATACAGTGTTCAATTGTGGTATAATGTTGATAAAAACATTAAGTTTTTTTTCCAAAACAACAAGTTGTTTTGGAAAATTCTTGTTTTTATTTAAAATTTCATGGTACAAGAATGTTGTAATCTGATTGAGATTCGTATTTCCACTTCATATCGCTACTGTTGTTTTGGAAAATTCTAGTTTTTATTTAATATTTCATGGTACAAGAATGTTGTAATCTGATTGAGATTCGTAATTTCTCTTCATATCGCTACTACACATCAGCACTTCTTTTGAAGGGCTAGCCAGAGCTAGAACATTGTGTGTGTGAAGTCAGACGCTCAGTGTAAATGTTGTACATCATCTCACAGCGAGTATATCTTCAGCATGTGTTGTTGTTGTGTATTATTCCGCTTTAGATGCTACGATAAGCTTTAGGGTTTTTATCATAGCTTGTTTTCGCCGCTTGAGCGCCAAAGGATTTAAACAAAGAGTTTTGCTTTAATATACTTTGCAGCCTCTTTTGTCCTTCAGCTTTTATAAGCTTAGCCGCCCAGACTTATCGGGACTTGAGTGTACATGTCTGTGGGTCACCCCCCACCCCCTTGTCTCCTATATGGGGGGCACGAGAGGGTGTATAATATGAGTGTTTGTGCATGTGAGGGTGAAGCTGACTGGATTAGTCTTTCAGCTGTCACTCATTTAATGGTTATTGCTGGGTTCTCGTGGGAAAAGCGTATCGTGTCACCTGTTTCTCCATAAACCGCCTGTTAGAATTTAGATTCTGTTACAAATAGTTTAAATACCATCCAAAATAAAAAAAAGAGAGATTTCATGTATGTATGAACAAAAGAAGTACAGTTCTGTATTTTGGTTTTGTGCATTTATTTGTCAAAGAAGTAATACATGCTGATTTAAAATAGAAAATTCAGAACAGAAATAATATTTTTTAAATATAAATATTTAAAATCTTTTTTACACCATTAGAAAATCTTTCTTTTTTTTCCAACTTGGCAAAAATGAAATCAATACAAAACTTACAAAAGACCTTCAAAATCCTCTTCACTGTAACAAAAGTACAAATACGTGTCACCAAAAAACTGACATCACATTTCTTTTCAAATCCTTGTGTGCATGCAGAAGTGTAGGCGAGATGAGAAAAAAATGTTCACAGCTTATACTCTTTCGGTGCAGGTGAAGACTGTGAAAGAGGTCTTCTTTGTAAATCTAATGTGTATTGACAGCATGAATCACCTTTAAAACATGGAATGAAAGACACTTGTGTTCTATAGAGAGAAAACACCACCCTAGTTATAACCAGGTCAGCCATCAAATATATACACACTATTGCACAATCTATTATTTCACCCAACATTTACTTTGTATGTAAAATGAGTCTTACACACTATAATGCTGAAAATCTTCCGTTACAGCCCAAAGGCTGAACGCAAGATATTTAAGGCTATACAAAATGCCAGCAATCCCCTAAAGAGGAAAAACAAGAGGAATGTCATCTTCCAATCAAATATTGACTTAAAATGTTTCGCTACAGGTTTAAAAGTGAGGCGAATAGAAAAATTCAGCATTGTTGACCTGAGTGTCATTACAATTTGAGGTTAAATACAGCAAGAGCTTAAAAATCACTAATATTGTTTGATCAAATAAGCACGCCATCAAAACACCCTCCAACCGTTCATTAACAGTCTTATTACTGTACATGGACACATATTAGTATTGTGGGCAGTGACAGCTTTGTTTCACAGAATAATTGTGCGTTAAAGGTTGTGGCTAAGCTGCTACATGGCACTTGGACTAGAAGCATGCCGTTGCATGTGAACTTGATGTTCGGTGTGTCTACTGTCCTGGGGCTAAGTAACCTCAAGATCTAATTTTACACAGTGTTCAAAGCCTCTATGTTCTCTGCAAGGCTTCACTCAAGCTATGTGCATGACACATGCCAAATAACTCCCTGTGGGGTTAGCAAAATATGTGGTCTACGTGTGGGAAGCCCAGCTGAGAAACCGTGCGCATTGTTGGTAAGATAACATATTACTGCATACATCTGACTTTAAATAATCTAAAAGTTCCTTCTCCTCAGCACAGGGTTTTGAGAGCCCCCGAGGCACAAAGCAGAGTTTGCATATGGTAGGGAGTTGGAGACTCCACTTCCACCACACGCTCTGGCTTGAACGGGGGCAGCTGAATCCTGAAGGGCGACACTTTTTTCTTTAAAATCTGCCCGATGCCCATGGAAGGGAACTTGATGCGGTGCTGAGGGCTGTCGGGTCCATCGCTACCCCCACTGCTAGGTGGGCTACCGCTTGACTCCGAGGAGCTCGACCACTCTGAAGCGGGATGGCCTTTCTTGGGTTGAGGTTTGATGATGATAAAAGGTGAGCTACTCGCACTGCTAGGTGGGCTTGTCTTGGAGATTATCCACTCTGAAGCTTTCTTGGGTTGAGGTTTGACGATGGGAACAGGTACGCTCGGGATCGTGGCCTTCTTTAAGTACGTGCTATCGGGCTGAAAAGCAGACACGTGTCGAGGTGGAGAGAGCTCTCCGTTGGTCAGCTTGTACCATGGTGATGGAGGAGTGTCTTTGCTCGGTTCCTTGCTTGCGGAAGCCCAGGAATGTGCGCCGAGGGAGGAAGGTGGGCGGGCGGGGGCGTTGACAGCTTTTGGGGAATCTTTGGAGCTGTCTTTCTGGTCAGGCTGGGTCTCGGGTGTAGGATGGGTTGGGGTTGACTGTGGGGTCGGGTACAGAGGGTGGATCTCCATGTACTCCAAAGAGGATGAGGTGATACAACCATCACGTCCTGAGTAAACATCTTTAAAACCTCCTGTCACAGCTTTCAGAAGACCTGAAAATAAAACAGGAAAGAGTTTTATTCAAAACAGACATTTTCTATTCATATTTCCATTACCCAAACAGAAAGTGAAAGCCTGCTGGAGTAGAGAATGACAAAGAAACAAACAGAGAAATAACTGAGTGTGAAAGTAAACCTTACAGCTTAGAAGTGATGTGATGCTGAGTAAACTTGAGTTTTTGGCAGAACTATGGATTAAAGAGAAAAAAAAATCTAACTAAATGTACCATGTTCCATGTTATATTGATTTGAATCATCCTTAAGGCTCTGAATACTTCAGTATAGTCACATGACTTGGCAAACAAGCAAGTAAAACAGGTTTTCTACACGTCTTACATGTGCCTGGTGAAGTCTGGTTTAATCTTCAAACGTTGGTAATTTTTCTATGTAATAACAACCTGAATAGCCCTAAAGGGTTTCCAAGGATGATTTACTGTCACCTTGTTTGCCAAGTAAAATTTCTGGAACTATCCCTCAGGTATCAGAGCTTACTTCAAAGCTGCCTTCAACAAAGAGCTTTATATTCATTTGTACTATTGTATATGTAGCATTTATTCTTCTTCTAAAACAATTATTGTCATGTACTCCTAAATCACAAATCAGTTGTGTGCTAAATCACATCTTAACCACATGTTTGTTCATGCATGTCTATATGGTCTAGTCTAGTTTCAGGCTCTCACCATTTCGGTGTTTCTTCTCCTTGGTGGGACCTTTGTTCACAGCGAGATATGCGGGCGTCTGCTTGGGTGGAATCGTAATCTTCTCAACATGTTTCCTCCACTGAGTCTGGAACAGCTCGCTCTTTTTCTCCTTCTCCATGTTGTACTGCTTCTCCTGTGAGAACCAGACAATGTTAAACAGAGCTGAAATGCTTTTATGGAGGACATGTTGATGTCATTGTTTGTTCCAACTCACCCTGTACTCTTTTGAGAGTCTCTTCATTTTGTTGTTGAGGAGGAAGTACACAGTCAGCGTGTGGCAAGCTTTGTTAGTGAGCACCGCGCTCAGAACCTCGCTATGTTTGTAACCCATTTTCTCTGTCATGTGCAGCAGAACCGTGTGGTTGATCTCCGTAATGTGGATCCTGAAAGTTACAGGGTGATGTTTTAGGCCATGAACTCAGAAAAGATCTAAGAGACAAGATTTGACCTGCAAGCATATTAGGTGGCTAACCTATTTAAGTAAGGAACTCCAGTGTGAGGGTTGCCTAACTGCAGCCACGGGTCTGCCATCACTTGGTGGATGTTGGGTCTCTTGTCGGGGTCAGGCTCGAGAAGTTTCTTCAGCAGGCTGGTGGCAGCTGTGAACAAAGACAGGAAGCTATGAGGACTTTGTGCTATCTTTCAGAAAATAAAAAAAAGTTCTTGATCCCTCGCTGTGTTTAACTAATTTATTAGGACAAATCAAAAATAGTTTATTAGGACAAACACATTGTGTTGTGATAAAGATTATTCAGCCTTTCTCCTACATATTACATAAGTCAGAGAATGAGTGCACAGCCTTGCGTCCTTGAGATGCTAAATACAGGTGTTATATAATGAGGCTAATCTCATTTGAACACTGCATCATCTTGTAGTAATATATCCCGTCACAGATTTATTAGTGAATGAACCACCTGCTAATGAGAGCAATCATGTAAGTTTAACGCAATGGAAAACAGAATGCGATTATGTGTAATGTTTACCAGATCCTCTTCTCAAATTAATTTTATATAGAATTTTATATTGCACCATATTAGTCAGCAATGTAAAAAATAAGGTTACTTCTAAGGTACATACTAATTAAACACCTACTTTCCATGGAAGACAGATGCTCTTGAGAAATCTGAACAAAGCAAATCATTCCTTCTTGTGACTGAAACCAGTTTTTCTTGTTAAAAAAAATTAACCACCAATTGTCTGGCATGTTTGTAATAAACATACGGTTTATGAGCTGGCTGTACTAGACTGAGAATTTTAAGTATGACTTCTTGAGTATGCTTTTTTTAAAATAACTACGATGGTTACAGGTAAATGTGCAAACCTCACTGTTATGACACAAACACTAATAAAGATCTAACGCATGACCTATATAATGACTTCGTTGGAAAAACAAAATGTTGGCACTCCGACATGTTTTTCTATGTCAAGCAGGTTTTGTCTTGCTGGCAACCAACTATAAAATAGCGTGAGAGAAGTCATGTGATCAGTAAGTTGGATTGTAAAGATTCTCTGCTTTAAATATGGCTTTCACCACCTAAAATATTAAAACACCAATGGGAACCCATCTATTCTTTTTAATTTAGCATTCAAAACTGGACTAAAAAGGTGCTGTTTTACAAAGACTGCATTCATGCCTAACATTTAAAGCATGATGCCCATTAGAATCTAAATGGTAGGACACAAGCTTATATTTAGCATGCAATAGTTGCTTGTTCTTGTTTCAATGCAACCTTTGTGGTTATAGAGAGCCTTTGGGAATCTCAGAGATGCAGTGCTTTCAATACCTGAGGAAATAGATGGAGGTAGAGGGTTCATATCCTTGTCCACCATCCTCTGATGCAGGGCTTTCAGGCTAAATGGCTCCACGGTGAACGGTAGGGTACCAGTCAGCATAGCATACATGTTCACCCCTCTGCATTAAATACATAGAGTCAAGTTTAGAAATATGTCCCAAATGCAAACTTAAAACACAGTGCTTCACATTTCCTGAACTCACATTGACCAGACATCCACTTTGGGCCCGTATTTCTTTCTTGAGAGAAGCTCAGGTGCGGCGTATGCTGGGCTGCCACACTGTGTGCTGAATGGATCAGAGTATCCCAGAATGCCCGCGCAGTTGCTAAGTCCAAAATCTGTATAGGGAAACAGATAAAGAGTGATTGCATGTACTTTCTCATAGAGAGACAGATCTTCCCATTAGGAGGGGTGCAAAAGGGTTTATGGCTGCCCAACACTAACCCCGTCTGTCACACACAGCTGCTAAATAAAAGCCATGCGTTTGTCAGCCGTCTCACAAAGAGGTGAGAGGTCATTTGTTTTTAATGAGATACTGATTGCTCAATCAGTCCTCACCACATGCTAAGGAAGAACACTTCCATGCTACTATGTGTCATTATGAGTCACTGAGACTTGTTCTGTTCTCAGAGTAGCATTAAAAACCTTGCATAATGCAGATCCCAGAAAATGCTTACCGATCAGCTTTATGTTGTCTTGTTCATCAAGGAGGAGGTTTTCAATCTTTAAATCTCTGTTGAAATCAAGACAGAAAAATGAATTTAAATAACCTTAATTTATCAAACCAACCATCTGGTACACAATATCCTCTAGAGTATCAACACATGCTTACAGATTTAATTCACTATTCTTTGTTAGTTCAGAAAGTTCCCTATCGATGACCTCACGCTTCGTTTCTCACCTGTGAACAACTCCTGCCCTGTGCAGGTGCTCAACTGCCATGACTAGCTGCCGCACGTATTTCTGGGCTTCCCTTTCTTCCAGCCTTTTCTTCTCGTAAATGTGATTCATGAGGTTTCCACCAGGGCAGAGCTCCATGACAAGGTAGTAGCTATTCTCCGTCTCCAGGATGTCCAGCAGTTGAGTGATGTTTGGGTGCCGGATCATCTGCTGAATATGTCCTTCACGACGCAAGTTCTTTGTGACATAGGAGTCCTTTTTGGCCTTTTTCTTGTCAATCACTTTCACGGCCACCTGTGGAGTAAAATAAAAAGAAGGTTTAGTCAATATGTAAAACGCAACTGGAGTGTATTGTGGATGTACAAAAGTATTCGAACAGCCCCGAACAGGTGAGGCAAGCCAGACTGAGCCAGACAGGACTCTGATTTCACATTTCTCCTCACGTCTCAAGGGTTGAATGCTCGACCCTGAAATTCTGTGGAGGACTCGTGGGGGAGGGATAAGGACAAATGACCGATCTGTAGCTGTTCAAACACCTTTAACTGAAGGAAGAATCTCCAAATGGCTTGTTAATGCCACCCATTTGTCACCAACATGCCGTAAACGACTAATGCTGTATAAACACTGAGTTGAACCGAGATCTACAACACATGTTCATGGTAATATGCCAGAATTAGCATTATTTCCATGTTTTTCAATTAAGGTGGGAGGGGAGGGTCTTTGTGCTTTATCAAACAGGATTTCTTTGTCCTGGGTTGAAATTCCCTCGGTATGCAATAACAATAGCCTGGTGCTAATGGTTCCGCCCTTAATCAAAGAGCCCCCGAGCGTGACCCGAGGAGGGTTCAAGGGGTGACCTTCCATGCCACCACAAATCATCTGGCACAAAAAAGACTGTTGAGCAAACCAGTCATACACAGCCAATTGAGAAGATAATTGGATCAATTACTTCAACAAAGGTGCACATTTAAAGGCGTACCGAGAAAAAAGGATCTGAATCGCCTCCCTAGACAATCCCCTAAAATACTAATCCAACATTACTGAATCTTAACCACCGTGTTTTGCCAGCATTGTGGAATGGGGGCGATTGGTGGTCGATGGGTAAAGGGGGGTCGCGGGGAGACCCCCAGAGCCTCAGACTAACATGTTGTTTTTCTCTCCGGCAGACAAAGGGGGCGAGGGTGAAAGTGGGTTAGATATGCTCACAACATACATGCGGGAAGCATGTGCTATCGCCCACCGATCGTGAGCCCCGCCCCACCCTGTCTGTTTTTCTAGGTGATGTCAGAGAACGAGAGCGAGGCAGGAGACAAGAGGAGCACGAGGCAGCCTTGCTTCTCTTTGTGATTGCTAGCGTTTGCATCATCGCCCGGGACAGACCTCTTCTCCTTCCCACAGCAACAGCAAAAAAGGAGGCAAGAAGGCTGAACTAATCCCTGTTATGCTAAGAATGCATTGCAGGTCATTCAATGGAACTGCAATTCTTTTTATTTTTTTTAAAGAAGCGAATACCAGCTACACCCATAGCAAGGTAGGCATCATGCAGTTATAAAAAAAAATCATGCCCCATTTACAAAGAAAGTGATATACAGAGTCAACAAATAAAAGTTGAGTATGATAATAAACACACCCTAGTTAACAAAATTTCACATATGGAGCATACCATTTGCTGATATGTAGAAGTGTTAATTACAAATATATCTCCTTTCATTCTTTCTTTGGGGTAATCTGAGATTATTTCAGACACCTGAATGCAAACAGGCTAAAGGATTGTCTCTGTTACCTAATTTCATTTTCGTGATGAGGAACATGAGACCAGGGAGAAACAACTCAACCTGATGATCAGGGGAGGGTGTTTCTGAGATTCTTTGCCACAACATAAACTGGGTATTCAGCTCTTAACACTGACAGTAAACATTTGTTATAGAATTAATCACTAATAACATATTACAAGTTCAAGTCATGGTCCATAGACTACCTTTGCCTGGCATAGACACTGAGGGGAGGGGGGCAGTCATTTACCAAAACAATAGATTCAGATGTTATTTTAACCTGCAGATTTCATATTGACATAACGATATGAACTAACTAACGTTAGCTGTAGTACAAATACATGCAACAGCATTCAAGACATGCATAGGCTGGATTTAAAAAGTGTTTAAGTGTCAATGCAGCAAACAACCAAGGTCCTGGAGAGATTCAGACTAATGTATATTGACTGGTTGTTTTGTGCTTTCGTTTGGTTACAAAACGATATAAACAAATTGTACAAATGCATATTGAAAACACAAATAATATGCGACTTTACAGTGTCATGTAGATGTAAGTGAACCAACAGTGCTTCAAAGCGAGGATCTCCTCACCTTCTCGCCGGTGATCGCGTGAAGCCCCTCTCGGACTTTGGCGAACGAGCCCTCTCCCAGCTTCCTCCCGATCAGATAATTCCCAACTCTTTTCGTGTGGTAAAAGTTTCGGAGGATGTCAGCTTGAAGACCGCTGCTCAGAGACGCAGGGGTGTTTTCTGTGCTTGCTGGAGCCGGAGGAGCGTTCACCCCCAAAACCCTCTCGCTGTCCGTCCCCATATCTGTTCCTGCATCGGGCATCCCTGCGCCTTTCGAACACAACCTGTTGTCCACTGAATCTTACTGGTACTGCTTGCTAAGAAGACCTCTGCGAGAATGGGACATCTGAATCCCTGTCCCTAATACTAAACCCCGACACACCTGTTAAGCTCAGATGGCTGTCAGTACGCAAACTATAAGATTGTAATAGATTTACGTAAGTATTGCATTCGTCATGGGATAATGAATAAAGCTACCCGGTCCTAATCTAAATCAAATGACCACCACGTCTTCCGTACGATTAAGCTAAAGTTTGCAGGACCTCTCTGTGTCTGAGTGAGAAGTGAGTGAGTGTCTGAATGCCGAGTCTCTCACATTTGTTGTTTGAAGTTAGTTTCGCGGCACGGGGTGGGGGCGTTTCTTATTTGCTACAAAATCCCATCTCAGTCACTGGGTTGAATTCTAATCCAATCGGTGGTCGCGCCGGGGCCAGTGACTCCGCCCACACCCGAGTTGTAAAATTAGCCCCGCCCCCTCGTCCATGCCTACCTAGACAACAAAGAGCATGTTGCTGAGGGGTCAGATTCGCCCTGATACTTGATTTCTATCAGCTTTCCCCGGTGATGGTTTGCGTAGACCGCTTTTAGCTGACCTATTGGTCGCGACTAAATTATCTATTGATTATTCATTCAAATTACACAAAGATGGTAATGCTCACAAACACGTTTTATGCAGTGATGTCACGCATATGTTGTAGTAGAGCGCTGATTTAATTTTCTGCAATTAAATGTCCCATAACATTCTCCGCAATTCAGTTTGTATTATCATATAAACATTATACTTTGTATTTTGTACACCATGTATGAATTCACCCTCATCCTTATTGTATTATTCTCTCATTTATTTATTACCTCACCCTGTTTGTGTTTCTCATTGTCTATTTCAATACTTTTTTATATTTATCTAAAATAAATAGCATTTTATATTCTCGGCAATATTTTAACAAATATACCAAATAACATAACTTGTTGCCACCTTAGTACTATCTATAAAACAAAACAGCATATTCTATAAAATAAACGAAAGACCTTCAATGTCATTTTAATTCTTCCAAATCAATTCATTAAATTGAATTATTCCTATTGTACCTTACAAAAAAGTGTTGTAAATTATTTGTTTTTTATTCCTATTCTCTCAGCGGTGTGTATCTTGACATGATTAATAGACCTCCACAACAATGGATTTTTTTTTTTTTTTTTTCATAAGGCACACTATTGCGTCACCACACCGCGGCTAGCCGGCAGCTTGTTTACATTACCATGCGGTCATGAGACGATCAATGTACAGAGAAATGAATGTAAGTAGGTCTATTGCGCTCTCTATCGGTAATATGATGTAGAACTAACACTAACCTGTCTGTCTATCATTAGAGAATGCATTATTTTGAAACTCATGTTCCCCAGTAGTATGTAATTTTATTATTCATAAAGTGACTAGAATCAGAATAGCTCCTGGCCGTCTCATTACCTGCCTTATTTTAATGAATTTTTACCTGTAGCAATGAATCGATACCCCAGACGTAGACGTAATGGTTATATGCCGCCGCTGGCCGCCAGAGGGCGTGCATCACCAGCTTCATTGCTCGACTGTGTCGTGCTCGCATTTGTCCCGTGTTTCTGCGGCCGGTGGCGCCCATGAGAGCTCGATAGCGCGCTAAAGCCCCCAAAAGCTATGTCTGGATACACTGCTGGATACAGTGTCATATATTTCTGCTGCTCTCTGCTCTCCTTTGGTGAGTCGGCGACATACGCATTATTAACACCATAAACAACGCTGGCTCTGTTAGCCAAATGAGAGCCCTTCTGTCAAAAACCTAACCACACACCTGTCAGTTTATAACAAGGAATTGTGAATCCAGTGGATGTAATTGAAATACAACAATTACATGAACTGTTTGTTTGTTATTTTGTAGATGCTTACAGCTCAATTGTCTTTTTTCTCCAGTGATTTTTTTCAGTGACTTCTTGCAGTGCTTTACAGTTAAATTTCATTTTTTTTCCTCCTCAGTGACTTCTTGCAGTGCTTTACAGTTAAATTTCATTTTTTTTCCTCCTCAGTGACTTCTTGCAGTTCTTTTAACGACGGAGGCTCAAAAGTAAGAAAAATGCATATAGTATATTAATGTAGTATATGATTGTTTTGTGCACAGACCCCGGACAGTCCCGGTATCCTGATAATTGGCCACTAATAAACCAACTATTACAAAAAATAAAATTGCTGAGTAATCCTACCTTAGCATTTGCCTTCAGGCACATTTAGTCACTCAAATCAAAAAATGTACAGGCCTTGAAATGAACAGCCATGAAGATAATATATTAGTAGAGCATTATGTTGTATAGGCCAGAATTACTGTAAATAAAACCTCATCATTCAGGTTATTATTATTATTATTATTAAAACACTTGTGTTTAGTTGTGATGAGGATTCCTGAGATTCACTTTCAGTTTTAACTCAAGGCCACTGTGTCCAGCAGAGCACACTAATATCTCATAATAGACAGCTGATTTACGGCCCTTTTTAAAAACTGCCCCATTTAATGCACTTAAGTTTTATCTCTATATAGCTGACAATAAGTCATGCTGAACATGTTGAAAGCAAATTCACATTAACAGTTTAACCTTTGAAAGCTTCTGTCTCTTTAAAATGTAAGAGCGTTTGCCTGTTTTTGTTCTCTGTTTGAAACAGCGGATATTTTTAACCTATGCAGTGATATATAGATATTTAGTGTAATATAAACATGAAAAAGTGACATAAATAAGCAAAATGTGCAGCGTTACAGGAATACTGTATGAATAAAACTATTCCCACTCTGACAGAAACAAGAAAGCAGTGATCCACACATTTTTGACCAATTTACTGGTGAGTTGATTCTTATTTTACAGTCAACGTTAACCAGAATTAAATGTAATCGCAGGAGGATGTCGTTAAGTACATTTCCTATCCCTTGTTCTCAGTGGCAGAAGTGCGGGATGTGGTATTTGTGATACAGAGTCAGAAAAACTCATATCATAGCCACAGGGCTGAAGGAAGAAGAACAGAGTTACTCCATCAGGCTCAAATCCTAAATCAGGTAGTTTTCTGTTATACTGCGCTTGTACTGTGAGTCTGTAAAATTTGGTTTTGATTTAAATTAGAACTATTTAGCTTTCAGTTCTACAGAATTGGTGCGAACTGTTAAAAACACATTTAAAAAGCATTTAAGTATTAAAATCTGAGACGTTTACCAATATGTTTCTATTACCTATTGAAACTCACAATAAGTAAACAATTAGTAAGTAATCACAACTAGTAAGCCTGATATATATAAAATAATAAATTATTGGGTAAACTTTTATATTTTCTCTGTGAATTTTGAACTTAAAATATGAAGTGTGCTGTGCTTTTCATGACACCACCGAAGCAGTGTATGTTTTAGGAAGTTATATAATCACATAATCCTCATATTTTGGGGAAATGCATTTATTTATTTTAAATTTTAGTTAGTAGCATTTTAGCATGTGAGTTGAAGTTTTGTAATGTGATGTTTGATGGGATGTTCGGTATTGACATTAATGAAACATGGTATTTAAAAAAAAATAAAGTATGGTCAAAAAGTATGGTATGGTCAGTATGGTCAATTTCCTTGCCTTTTACAAAGAAAAAATTGATTTAAAATACAAAAATTCCCACAAATGACACTTGAAATATTGTTAAACTGTAATTGTTATTGAAAAAATTGCAATATAATATATTTACAGTGTAGATGTAAGAAAAATCCTAATAGGTCAACATAAACCTAAAATCATTATTACTATGTTTCTTTGAATTCTATAGAATGACACATATACTTTTCTTCTAATGTATATATGTATGTATACAAGTTCTTGGTGTTTAAAGGTTTCCAAATATCTTTTTAAAGAGCCAAGTTGAGTGCTCTTCGGTGCAAAGCTACATAAAGGCTAGACTAAAATATTCATGCTCATACCCACCTCAGCCCCCTGGTATCAAAGTATACAGTAACTGCCGTAAAAATGAATTTTAGCAGCATTAAAGTCTTTGTAAAGGTACTTAAATCCACTACTGTGTTATCTTTGCAGTGTAAATTTGCCACAATATAATTAAAACCATATAGATCTATGCTTTTAGAATACTTGCCACAAGATGGCACTGTTGTTTTAAGAAATGCCAGATGGTTTTTATTTGAATTGTGTAAAATGTTGTACTTCCATATTGAGGTGTGGTTGTTAAAGAGCTAATTTTTTGTATTTTTCTTGTTGATTAGTAATAGTGAAAGTCAAAAGTGTTCATGACAGCATTCATTTCAGTGTGTGATGTCCGTGTTATTTATTAGCAGTGTCCAATTCTGCAAGTTTGTGTTAGTGTGAATCCTGAAATAGATGTGTGGAAGGACACAGCAGTTTTCTGCTTGTGTGTTTTTCGCAGCATTGTGTCTGCCAACATGAGAGCGATTATGCAAATGTATGTATTTTTGTGTGTCCAAACCTAAAATCCTAAAAAAAAAAATAAAAAAGCTTTTAGGTTTTAAACATCAAATTTGGCATAAAAAAGGAACCCTCGTTGCTTTCACTCTGAAAAAGTAGCTTTTCGATCTGTTTAAAGACATAGCTCATTATAAAAGCAATAAAAGTGAATGAAAATTTGGAAATGTCCAACCGTGGGGGACAAGAAATGAGTGGAATGTGTGTAGTACCTGACCTGCATGTCTTCTCATGCATCACAATTACGGAAATTATAGTCTAGCAGTTAAAACTATAGAGTAAAGAATCAAAACCTAGAGGTGTAGATAGATATATACCTGCAGATAGATGCTTTGTCATTGTACCATTATAAATAATAAAAATGACCAAATATGGCTCTTGCAGGCTTCTCAGGTACCGTTTTGTATTACTGAGAACAAATGACTGTATATTTTGTTCTGACAGGTGTTTGTTTCCTAGCAGGAATATGAAATATTATACAATCTTTGTAAATCTTTTTTTTTTTTTTGCAGCTAGTGTCGTAAGTAAGCGGTTTTTATTGTGCCTTTTATTTTCTCAAGTGAGGTTGTTCCCGTCTGGTTTATCTTGACATTTATTTGTTTCATCAAACCATCCGTTTCTCAGCCTATCACCTTTAAGTGTTTTCAATGTCTCATTAAAGTGTATTTTATATTTAGAAGATTCTCCAGACAGCCGTCTCTTTTTAAGAAGCCGTCTACATGATATCTCACCTTCTTTGAGTCACACCTGGTAATAAGGCCCTCTTCTCTTTTCCACTGTTTTATAAGAGCCCAAGTTTGTTATGAGTTTCGGCTGATTTTTGAAAGTTGAGAGACTTATTTTTGGAAGTCAGGCTCATTATAAAGCTGTTTTCACGGTGGGGAGCGGGCGAGAAGGATTTGGGCTATTGAGTGGGAAGGTGAGAACTCTTCAGATGGCATCTTAACCTCCCGTTGATCAGCAGGACTCTTCAGGGAAATTTCCCATACATCTCTCTGTCTGACCCATCAGCCTTGCTCATTATCAGCTTCTGGCAAGGATAGCTGGCTTTGACATGGCACTTTGTTTCCATCGCGTGAATTCAAAAGGCCAGATTTTTTCCACCTCATTGTTTTCCTTCTCTCTTCAAATCCTGTCATAATCGTCATCCAGCGGCTCAGTGTTGGGGATTTTGAGTTAGGGAACCGTACTGCTTTTTTCACTCCTTCAAAAATGCAGCTGTCTGGAAACTTTCAGCTATCAGTCCACCATTTTACAGTGACGTTTAAATGTCGCTCATTAACCCCAATCTTTAGAAAGTAGATTTAGGTGATGTGTGGAATTTCTGGTCTAAAAATACTTGATGCTATTCCACCTTAATTCGCAGAGACAACTGTAAGAAAGACATCTTTAGATTGATTTCACTGAAAAGTGTTATGAAAAACTAGTAAGCATTTTGAAAATTGTGCTGCAGATTATTGCAGACAATACAGAAATAAGTCTTGAGAGCAAGAGAAGTGTGCATTGAGGTTGCGCAGAATGTTCTATGGAAGTGATTTTGTCAAGTTTTATACAAATTACTAGCTGTCTGCCCGCTCCCTAATGCAATAATCATGGATTCATTAATTGTGTTTGTGGCGAGGCTAAGAGCAGATTTCTGTGCACACATGCCTGTTGTGAATCCCTGAGAAATTTTGCGTGATAATATTTTCTCCAGGTATAAATGCTAAAAAATCATATGTCTTTTATTAGTGAGTGAGGGCTTTTATTTTTGCAATTCCTTTGGTGATTCTTGGAGCACAGTAATAACACACACTAACCATTCTTGCATATGTGACTGTCTTAAGGAATGGTAATCTGTGCATTGATTTAGTTAGTCAGAAGACGTTATATTATGCAAAGTAGTATGGAAGTTTCAAATGTTCCTTAAAGGATATGAATTGATTATTTGAGGAGTGAATCATGTGAGGTGGTATGATTCTCTGCTTTCAGTCAATTTAGAAAGCTTCCTTGTCCACACTCTCATAATTGTTGCCTTTTTGATCTTCCATCTGTCCAATTTTGCAGCACATTTGGAATAACATTAACTATGCTATCACATTTTTCATCTAAATAAGCTAGTGTTTCAGTTTTCTAAGCACATTTGCTGCATACAGATACCCTCGGTAACTCTGTAACTCTTACCTCTTCTCATTTTCTAGATTCATTGACCTTTTTGTGTAAAGGCCAAGTTTAAACATTGAGCCTGTGGTCATAATCCCCACAGAACTGACCTAAAAACTTGTTTGTTGCATTATGCATTAACATACCAAAAAAAAAAAAAAAAAGTCTAGTAGTTAGTTTTTATTCCTTTTGAAGTAAAAAAAAATACAAATATATTTTTAATGATTTGACAACTGTTTCAATCTGGTTAAATTGAGGTTTTAAAGAAAGATTCGTACCAAATTTCATTATTTCATTATTTACCTAATTTCAATCCCTTTGGTTTCTCCATTTCAACAAAATGTTCTTTTTTTGATGATGTATTCCTTTACAAACGGGTTAAATGTGAATTCATGCATGTCCATTGTTACCTGGCAGCTTTCACTGATAATTCTGTCACCTGCATGAGGTCCTACTTTGTGACCTAGCAACTTCCAAAATGCATTGAGTTATAAATAACCCTGTGCAAAAAAGGGTGTTATTCATTTGAGATGTTGTGTGCTGGATTGCAGAGTTCACCAGATGTTGTGCTCCTTCACAAGCTGTCAGACTATGACGGGAACTGGAGCGTTCTTCCGGCACTGCCACGGTAAAACTCTCAAAAACTAACAACACAGAATGTGCGCCACCTCTTGACACGTCCGAATTATGAGTGTTAATTTAAAAAGCCATCTTAATCACATTTTATGCAGCTGCTTGTTTGTTTTTCTTCAGCCTTGTCTCACAGTACTGTCAAACGTCTTCGTGGTTTGTGTTTTTGGAAGAAGAGACCAATGTGAACTTGCACAACCTTCTGCGGGTGCTGGGCAAATTCAACACAAGAAAGGTAAGCAGCGGACTTTGCTGTTTTTAAATTACCGTTGCTCCAACAGTGCAATATCAAGACTTCACTTACATGAATCAGGGAAATTAACAGAGCCTGTCACTGGTTGAGGTCCTGATCATAAATCACATCACTGAGACTAGACGTACTAGTACTAGACTAGACTAGTTTCATGAAAGCAAATGGAAAAAATGTTCTGCTTTTACTTTCTCAGCCAAATGTACTTTTCAATCAGTTGACACCCAGCACTTGAAATTCTCTGTCACTTTCATTTCAGACATCCAATCATCAGCAGCTGTAAAGACGCCCTTAGGGGTCTATACTTTCTAAAATGGTTTCTCAGTTGCGTGCAACCCTAACCCTAACCCTAACCCTAACCCTAACCCAAATTTTAAAGGAGACACAAATAATACAGCTAAAATTGTACATGTAAGGATATGTATACATACTTTAAAGCTTAACTACTATTAGAGCAGCAGGGAGACGGTGTCAAATGAAACTTCAAGCTGCGACAGTGGTCATGTCCGTAGCAAACATTACAATCCGTCACAGTGTTGCAAAGTCCACTTTATTCATTGTTGGCATGGGTTATTTTTCATGTCCGTGGGTTGGAGCAAAAGTAATGTGTATTTTAGCCCCCGGAAAGAGATTTTATACCTTGGGACCTTCTCAAATCGCGGTTAGTTTGGAGTAGCAGTTGGGCGAGTTTTGTTGAAAACCTGGCAACCCTTTCCGTCAAGCAGGAAACATTACTGCTAACATAGCAGCTCATTGAAAATTATAATGGCATCACCTGTATTAAACTGAAAATAATCACTTCATCTGAAGTTGGTGAGTAATATAAAAGAGGAAAGCAGGCATTTGGACCAGAGCACTACGAGACAAGAGAGAGGGAGACTCACATTTTGTCTAAATTTAAGACACATTTTTTCCTTGTTTGTGTTGTTCTACTACTTACACAATTGTTTAAAGTGTAAAACATTGTTATTTACAATACATAGCATGGTTTTTAATAAGAATTTTTGGGGGCTGCACTCAGATATGAGGGTCCTGACCTCCCCAAACCCCATGGGATTTCCGCCTATGGTTGTGTGAAATGTCACCTGTACTGTTTTTATATATTAAGAGACCCAAACATAATGACAGTAAATAAAAAAATGGAGAAACAAATGTATGGATCTTACACAGACATTACAAACAGAACTGGTTGTTCTGTTGATATATTCGTGACTCTCATTGGCACTGAACTGAAAACAAAGTTTTGCGCCACAGTATCTTGGATGATGTTAGTTAGGGCATGCGAATTTAATCTGAAAAGAAAGCGCTATTTATTCTTTCACAATGATACAAGTCCATGAACTCATATTCCCTAGAGAAACAGTAGATCGATCAATACAATACGTAAACCTTTTCCTGCAGAAATGAAAGAGCAGTCTGAAACAGGATTTGGCGAATAAATTCAAAGCCTCCTGTTTCTTATCCGAATGTCTTTTCTCCATAGGAATGGTTTCTGGGCAGACCCCTCCGTGATGTTGAACCAACAATTATCCACCACTATGCTTTCTCAGAGGACCCCTACAGCTTCAGTTATCCTGACTTCACAGCTGGCTGGGCCCTCAGTTGCCCCCTGGCTAAGCGGTCAGATTTCTTCTCTGTGCTTTTTGCGTAGCTCTGCCGCGAGCTGCTACTTTACACTTTAAAAACAGATATCATTTGATTTGGTGTCTCAGAACCGCAGAACGTGTGAATTATGAGCCACCCAAATCGGATTTCACGATTGACCTTCAACATGAGGTGAGAAAGATCAAAGATCATCCCACTGCAGTTCTATAATACACTTTTTTTTCTCCTCTCCATATCTTAGATCTTCTTTGCTTATATAATGCACTTTATCTATAGTCTCCTTCGATGTCACTTCTCAATTCAAGGCGTCTGGCATCTTCTGCCTACGTATGGGAATATCTGTGTATATATTAATTCTCACAATTTTTTATGGCGCGGCTGTCATCGTTAAAATGTTTTGAATTGTGTGACATTGAAAAATCCTCACTCTCTCTCTCGTCATCACATCTCTCTGCCTCCCTTCTCTGGTTAAAATGAGACTGTATGTTCCAGAGAGAACTCTCCGTGCTGCTTTTGTGATCTCTATTGAAGCAGGACTCTTAAAGAATCTGCTCCAAACCCTCTGCTCTTACTGACTGGCATCTGTCTTGTTCTTAAAGGGATAGTTCTCCCAAAAATAAAAATCCTATTATCACTTATACACTGGTCATGTTTTTCCAAATCTATATGACTTCTTCTATTGGTAGACCACAAAATAACGTTTAGCAGAATATTCATGCTGCTCGTTTCTGTACAGTGGAAGTACATGGTGACTAGGGGCTGTCAAGTTCTAAAAAGCCAGTATTTAAGGTGCAATTGTATCCTTATTCTATGAAAATCATTTATTTAAATTCATATTATTGTAACTTGCTGTAATAATGGTATTAATAATAATAACCAGTCACATGGACTGCTTTCATGCACATTTTTTGGCAGCCTCTGGTCACTATTCACTTACACTGTATAGAGAAGAACAATGTCAGCATTATGCTAAAGGTCTCCTTTTATGTTGCAAGAAAAAAAGTAAAAGGGAATGATATGAGGGGGAATAAATGATGACAGAATGTTAATTTTGGGGTGAACCCTTCGTTTACATCGTTTAATACTGGCTTTTTGGAACTTGACAGATCCTAGTCGCTCTTTCTCTGATCTCTGAAGTGCTTTGTTCTTTGAACTGTTTTAATCACACCTCTCTTCAGTACAGCCCTTAATAGTCATTGATTTCTAGAAGCCATGCTTTGCTATTCTTACCGATGTTTCAGATTGCCCTCTACATCTGGGAGGAAGGAAGAGGTCCTGCTTTGACTGCGGTGAATGAATTCTGCTCAGAGCTAACAGGAGAATGTGCTACGGCCATCAACAAATACTTCCCTGCCTGTGTAAGTACTATAAAAGCCAACGCACAAACTACAGTTTTTCTGAGAGATTTAAACAAGGTGAATTATGAAACTATGACAAACCGTTCTGTTCAGAAGGCACTGCCAAGAGAAAGTCAAGCCGTATTAATTTCTCACAGACAGTTGTCATTGCATTTTCTTGCTCTAATGCCTTAGTAAATGACAGTCTTCAAACGTGAACGCCAAATTCCTGCTCGTGGCTTTTTGTGTCCGCTGTTCTTTCTCAGTGATAATCAAATGACTGAGTTCAAATGAGTTCATATTGCTCGGAATAAGCAACCTTTACAAAGTGTCATCTACACATAATTTAATGCTAGGAACAGAAGGTACTCTGGTTTTCGCCCAAATACTGTAACATCCAAGCTGATAGAGCAGACAATGAACTGCTTTAAATATCTGTTATGTTGTTCATAGGGGAACCCTGTGCAGAAGGAGGACATATTTGTAGCAGTTAAAACATGTCACAGATTTCATGGAGATAGAGGTGGGTCTTGTCAAACTGTTCTTTGAAACAAATAAGACCATCATTAAATCATCAGCGACCAAACTTTAAAGCTTTAAAGCAGCAGTCTGTGGTTTTTAGATAACACAATGTGTTAATTAATAGTCATCAGTGGTTAATACATTTTATTCAGTGTTATTAATACATTCTCGTATATTGTTTTTTTTCTTAATTAATGTTTTTCTATAAGAAAATTGATTATGCAAAATGATTATTACATCGAAACGATACATTTCGCCATCAGTTTGAGACTTGAAATAGATGCCATTTACAGAGAGGGAAATCTTTGTTTCTTACAAAAAAAAATGTGACTGCATGTTTTATTTTGCTTAGTTTTTATTTCAATTAGATTATGAGCCGCAGTGTGTTTAAGATGGATGGGATCTTTCAGTCTTGATTAAATAGTAAAGCCCCTGCAATTCAGCAAAGCAGAAAAGAGCCCATCAAACCATACTTTGAGAGGACTACAGATAGAGAATAATAAAAGGGAATAATTACAGCCGTCAGTCACGTTGCGTCTCAGCCCACACATGATGTCTGTAAGTGTCAGTGAATTGATTATATTGATTGTAGTCCCACAAAGTTCCATCGTGGCAAAGACAAATCTCTCCCCGTTCCCCTTTTCTGCTCTTTCTCTACTGTATAATAGGAAAGGTATAAGTACTGTTTTATATTCTAGGAGAAATTCCATTTTGCAGCTGGTCAGGGGTAATTGCACCGATTTGCATAATTATGTTTAGAGTTTGATTTTATAAACAGTCTCAAGGCAACATTAAATGTTGCTACATTTTGTGCATGCTTAAAAATATCACAAACATCGGCGAGGGTAAAAAAAACGGACATATTGTTTGTGATATAGCAGGTAGTATGATTTATTGCTTGTCTTACTGCTCTTTCAGATGGATGTTATCTAAGTAAATGTACCATTATCTTATAAATAAACCCAATAAACCCACACATTTATCTTCACAGTTCCTTTAGTTAAACAAACATGGGAAAAAGATGCTGCCTCGTTGGAATACTACAGTGACATCACAGACCCATCTATTCCCACAATCCATCTGGGAATCCCTAACACGGAAAGAGGTTTGTCTCTTCATTTTTATTGTGGGATGACAAAAGAGTGTTCTACTGTAACCGTTTATCCATCATAATCTCTGAGGAGCATACAGCACTCCTTAATATAAGGTTTCTAATCAATTATGTTCCACCATGCATCAACTTGTCCAAATGACTTACACAGTCTGAGCTCATACAAGCCTGTGAAAAGACCCATGACGAGGGGGTGGAAGACATATTTGTATTGCTAAATGTCCTTTAAGTACTTAGCTTACATTGTGTCTACCTGTAAGCCGAAGTGATATAAAAGTGCGTATTGTCTGAAATTAAGCATTTAAATGTACTGATTATTCCCACTTGTCTTTGTGATGTGTAAAATGTGCCATGTTGTCTTTTATGAAAAACAGTCCTGACATCAAATTTCGTAAAGTCAGAGAATTTGTTTTATTCATAGCCTGACTGCGGCAAGCATAATGGATGGGCCATTGGTTCCCTTCAGTCGAGTGACATCAATTTACCTCTCTCAGTAAATATTCCTCTATGCTTGCTGTTTTTCTCTGCTGTTTACGCACAGTTGCTAATGGACTTTTGATTGACAGGTTTGCAGCAGAGACAAATAATAAAAGATGGAGAGATAGATACTCAGATAAAGGCCTTCTGAAGCAAAGTGATGTGTCTGAAAAATATCCATATTTAAATCTTTACGAAATTGTACTCTCTTGTCTTCATGAGAGAGTAGCGTTCCAGCGGATGATATAGGACGTGGGCGAGAAGCAAGTTTTGTTTACAGCAAAGGAAAGCCAGTCTCCTTTACTTGTATCAAAATCCACTGACATTTTCTGTACAAATCCTAATTTTGTACTTCTGAATCATGGCCTGGGTTCTGTTTTGCTCTCTTTACCTCTCACTGGAGCTTAAGCTATGCCTCATCTTACATCACCCGCTGGAATGCCATTCTCTGGTGAAAACAACAGTTAGTCGAAGCTACAGAATAAGGTTTATAAAGATTTTAAAATTGAATTTTATTCTTACTGTATTCCTTTAGAGGTCTTTTATTAACCCCCTGGAGACATGTGGATTTTTATAATGGATGGATGCTCTTTTTTGGGCTCCCTAACCCCCATCCCGTGCCATTAGAAAGCTAGGAAGAGCCAGTACATTTTAATATAACTCAGAATATGTCCATTTGAAATAGTCTTATACACCTGGCTTGAAGTTTTGAATTTTTGGTGAACTATCCCTTTTAATTTAAAGCATACTCTAGTAAAAAAGTAATATTTAAAATAATTTTTTTTCATACTAAGAATAGTTTAAATTAATTAATATAATTACAAAATGCTGCTGCTATAGGCTCCTTAATGGTGTGCGTAAACTATAGCACATTATCTTTGCACTGGCTTTAACTGATTTTAATGTCCCGTTTCTGGTTTCTAAATCTCTTAAAGGGTTGTCTCCTGTAAATCTGTTCATAATCCTGGAAGGTCTCTCAGGTCTTCCAACCAGACAATATTAAATGTTCCTCGGGCTAAACGGAAATCAAGAGGGGACTGAGCCTTTGCTTTTGCTGCTCCAAAACTCTAGAACAGCCTACGGTTTCTATTAGATCTGCCTCTCCAGATTTTACAGCAAAGCTCAAAATGCATGCCTTTTCTTTTTCTTTTAACTAAATGGGCTTTGTCAGCTCTGTGATTTAAGTTGTGTGCAAATTCACGAATACAAATGTTGTTGATACTCGATTTATGATACAGCACCTTGGTCAACAATCGTTAAAAATATGAGTACGCGTTGAGTTAAGTTACTGACATGTCTCTTGAGGCTTGAGATAAAAATGACAGAGAAACTGCTTTGGAGTACAACTTACAGTATGCACAATGCATGTTAGTAGTAAATATCCTATATAGAATGACAAAAGAGGAATTTACTAGACTCTATCGACTGCCGTTATTTCACATCCTAAACCCTCCAAAATGTCTAGTTCTCAAGAAAATTTAATCTCGATCTCATTCGTCGTAGGCAATGATGCGTGTTTCAAAGCAGGAGGGAATAGCATCTGTGTTTTTCCGAGTGGTGTCTGGTTTATGAGAATTATGGACTCCCCTGCTGGGTTTTCAGATATGGACAGGTTTATGATAGCCTAATAAAGCTGGACACTTAACAGACGCAGGGTGTGACATTACAAAGTCTTTTAGATCGCTCTTTGATGTTCAAAGAAACGGAGTCATGCTAGACAGATTTTGAAGCAGACATCCTGGTCACTGGTCAATAAAACACACATCCGCATCTCATGAAAAAGGTCTGTTTTTGCTGTACCTGTTGTAAAACCTGTGTCTTCAAATGCGACCAACATCCTGAGTGTCTATGTGTGTGTGTGTGTGTGTGTGTGCGGAACTGCCTACAGAGATGGACACTATTTAAACTAACTAAAACGAACTTAGCGTCAGAACAGCAGAGCGAGACCCTGTTGAATTCGCTGGAGGTCTTTTCACCTGTTCATCGAATCATCTAGTTGTCTGGAGACGATGGAACCATCTCATATTCTGACTTTCACAACATCGCAAAGGTGAGAGCGAAAGTTTTCTAAACTATTTGCGATCCGCCGTTATTTTTGATTATTATGTGCGTTTTTCTGATCTGTGAAAAGCAGACAGCGTGTTTTTTATGAATTAATGCCTGCGAGGCTAATTTTCTTTTCCGTGATATAAGTTTTGAGGAGAAGAGTGCTTTTCGGTGTTATTTTGGAGAGATGTCAGTCGGATAGCTTGTTTTTGACAGTTTAAGATGTAAGCTTTGGGTCTCTATTCATTTCATTTCATTATAATTCGTGTCATGCTACTCGAAGCGTCTCAACGCACAGGCAGTGAGACGAATCCTGTACCTTTCAGCGATGTTATCAACATACTTCAGTTATGCATAGCGCTCACGAGGATGCGTGCTTTCTACTCGACCAGACCCGAGGCGTGTGCGCTCTGAGGATTTCTATTTCTGACTGCTAAATATTCTGTGTTATATCAGACACATTTCTGCATTATTGAACGGCCGCATGAATCACATAATTTTTTGCTGTGCGTTGATGCATTCAGTGCCTTCTACTCATTTTAATCATTCATGAGACAATAATAAACAATTGTTTATATTTTTCACGTATTAGCTTAGTGTTTTTAAGTGATTTTAATCTGATTATGTTACATGATTATCGTACCGCATTTCAGGTAAGACGCTAGTTTAAAATAATACTAAACTGTCACGTTTACATTACGCAGGACTAACGAAAGAGTTCTATTAATTAAAATATCCCTAACACTTAGGCTCAGGAGTAAAAGTTGAATGTCTACATCTGCTGGTCATGTTAGATTTATTCTATCTATTTTAAATGAAATAAAGAACATGAACTGATCTGTGCACGGGCGTGTGTGACTGAAAATGTATGATTGTGTTCAAGATCAAGAACTCATTTCTACATTATCCCTAGACAATGACTGCAACTCCGATGAAAAGAGCTGTTGAGATGGATGAAGCTACGCGTCTGGATCGACATCGACTCGATGTTCAAGGCAAATCGACCAGAACCATCAGCCTAAACACAAACTATTTAATTTTATTCAAAAACCCACGAGACGCTAATCAGGTGATGGTCCTTGGAAGACAAATGTGTCCGGCGAATGTGAAATATTTTATGGAAAGTTATCAAGACGCCACCAGCCAACCATACGGATATCTCATGATAGACTATAAAGCGAACACACCCGAGCAGTACAGACTCAGAACGGGGCTGCTTTCCGACCGTCAGGTGGTTTACCTCCCAAAGAAAAGACTGTGATCATGTCCGCCAAGCTTTGCAAACACCTCCCGGTGTTGAAGCTGCTACATAAAGCAACGCCTAATCAACGGCGACTTATTTTACAGTCGTCGTCCGACAAGCTCATTTTGGCACTCTGCGAAGTGGCGCTAAACATTCTTTACGGCACGATACCCATCACGAGAAGTCAGTATCAGAGACTGAGAAGGAGAAAATCGGATATTAAATTTCTCGCCGATAAGAAAATTGGCCTAGCGGCCAAGAAACGAGCGGTCAACCAGAGAAGCGGATTCTTATTGCAGCTCCTGAGCGTCGCGGTCCCGTTTATTTCCAGTCTGATATCCGCTAGACAGAGTTGAGGATGGAGCACGCCGAGAAGCTGTATCTCGTCCCCAAACTCTACTCGGGAATCCTAACTAGGTTTTTAACGATCGTCAAACAAGGCGAGCGAGAAAGCGGGATCTTGACGTTGTCGCCACCAAACCCTGACCCCGGCCGCTCAGATGATAGCAAGCCCGCAGATGTCGAGGGAGCTGAAGACGTCGTAGCTGAAGTTTTAAAGAACATGCCGTCGAGAAGCGTGAAAAACAGTCGGTACATATTAGACAAAATGTCTAAAGTCCAAAGGACTTTGTGTTTGGAACCAGTCGGGCGAATTTGTGTTTAAGGGCAAAGCTGTAACGGGTTCGCACATGCTTGTTTTGCTGAAAAACGTGACTGCTCCTCATCAGGTCAGAGATGATCAAAGACCCCCTGGGATGGTCAGAGTTTCTACAAGCTTTCGGAGGAATTAAACATTCCCTTTTCCACAGTGCCTAATCAACACGTCAGACAAGCGATTACCTCTTTGAAAAACAAACCTGGATCGTCCGTTAGCACTCCGGAATCATCGCGTTCTGCTAAAAAGACTGTCAAAAAGAAAATTGCTCGTCCCATGTCTCTGAAGATGGACGGGCCGTCGTTCAGATCGCCTGCTTTCGATCGTAGACAATGGTTGGAATTTTGACGATGTAATTTTATGTTTTTTAAAATAAAAGCGACAAACGCAACATTATCGTTTAAGCGTCTTTATTTATAATCATGCATCACAGAGATTTTTTTTTTTTTTTTTGCACACAGTGAATACAGGAGTACATTTTTTATCACAAACTCTAGATCTTAATCTTTTCACAAACAACGACACCATTTTATAATTTTTAATACAGTCATCGTGGTACAAGTTCATCACATAGGCGTAGTCGCGTCCTCGGGTTAAATGATGCAGGAAAAAGATGCAGTGTTGTTCGCACACGTCAGATGTGAAATCCTGAACTCTCCTGGCAGAATAAATCATCCCTGTTGATAGAGAGAGCCTGGTTTTTAAGGTGTCTCCCTGTCGCCGTAGCCAGCTGATCAAAACTCTCGTACTGCTGACCCTGATGCAAAATCTGGTTGTCCACATGGGCTGCCAGGAACTCCAGATCGTAGTGTTTGAACGCAAAAGGGTTTTTCTTATACGCCCCTGTGAACGCGTTGTTATCGACCATAGATTTCGGCAGCGTGCCCAGAAACAAATTTTCCTGATTCGACACTCTTGACCGGCAGGTATAGAGAAATTTTTTAGGCACACCCTTTCTATAGGATACTTGGCCGTGGTCGAGAGCAGAGTTTGGTCGTGAGCCAGTCTCACAGTTGGCGACACGCTGACTTTCTTTACGAAAAGCGACGCAGACAAAATATTTAATTTTAAGGGTTCGTCCTCTCCGTTAATCAGGCAGAATTCGTCTTTACTTCTGATCATACATTTTATGTCAACGCCGTTCAGCATTAATTTTTCTGGAAAGAAAATATTGCTTTGGATAGGAGCCAGCAGCTCCACGACTTTACTTCCAGTGTAGAGCGACCTCTTGATCAGCCCTGTGTTATGACCCAAGGGGTCTGCTTCGTCCATGTGGCCGGCCCTGTCTTTGAAAAACAGGCCTGCCGAGAAGAGCGACTCCAGGGTATCTTTGCTGTAGTTGATGAGACTCTCAATGATGCATCGGTAAGGGCATGTGCTTGAACTCTGTGAAATTAGTTGATCGCCCAGACTGACGTCGACCTGCGAAAATGTAGTCACGCCAGGGTAGTTTATCAGGCCCACTTTAGCCATGTCTGCTATGGCTCCTCTGTTTTTGTTATATTAAGGTTTTGTTATTTTAAGTCGTAGAAAGAGCAGCGTGCTATTAAGATCTACGTAATCGTTGCCGTTCCCGGCTATGAAAAACTTGAAAACCCCCCCTTGGGCGTCGGGTGATGTTCTCATCAAGACATTCGAGATGACATTGGATGCTATATTTTTAGCTGCCGATTTTAGATGAGGTTTAGCTATGCTGAACCCTTTTTTTTAACAACGGTACGGCCAGCCTAAACAGCCCTCTGAAGAGGCCTCCTTGCCCCACCCCGTACATGGCGGCCCCGGCCGAGTACCCCAGCAACCCCCCACCGGCCTGGTTTCGGTAATAGGCGATGTAATCATCCGCATCCATCCCCCTGGGTTGATGGTAGACCATTTTGTCTTATTTCACAGGTCTAAAGTGTAGTTTCACGACTACCTTCCCGTAAGAAAACGGTATTTCACGGTTTTGGTCATCCTTCAATTCTACGGTAATGTCTGTGACGAGCGACTTGTTGACCGATGCGTAATGTGGCTTGTCGTATCTGACACTGACGCTAGTGTCGTCTCCTCTCGCTATATGTACGCATCTTAAAAGGGGTATGTACGAATTACCCACCGATTGATACTCGATATAAACGAACATGGTATAGAAGCCGGCATTGATGTCTGCTTGGTGAGGTGCCTCTGTAATAGTGCTTTTTGTGAAATCTGCATTTTCGTGGTAGGCGGACCGTCCTAAAGCCTCGCCGGGTTTTACTCCTAAAATGGCGGCTAGCTTCCCGTAGAAAGACAGTGAGATGTTGGGCTGTGCGACCAGTCGGACTTTGTTTTTTATCTCGTGGTAACCCAGTACCGCCGATGGTGCGATAACTGGATTTATCGCTCGCACCACCTCTCAAACTTTCTCGTAGTATCCGCCCTCTATCTGTTGTTTCTGTGCTACGGAAAATCCTGATAATCCTCTAAAACACCTCTCCGGCGGGTTTATTAGCATGATGTTGGGTCGGGGTGGTGTAGGCGTTTAGGCTGAAATATCCGTCGTCCTCGTTAATGGTGTACCAGGTCCTAGGGTATTCGATCTCGACGAGTCCTACTTGCCACTCACCCTTAAGGTTTAAAGTTTTCACCAGTCGGGTCGTATAACTCGAAATACGGTTTTCGGGGTAAACTGACAGAGATGCGTTGCACGGCAGCGTCACGTAAAAACCTTGATCGTCCATGGCTGCTCTTTACTCGAATGACCTCGTTTGTTAAAGCATTGCTC
>JAUYWG010000044.1:12195022-12221629 GCA_034779775.1 Enteromius afrohamiltoni
AATGAATCTAAAATATATGAAAGTCTAATGTTTATCAGTATATTACAGAAAATAATGAACTTTATCACAATATGCTATTTTTTTTAAAAGGACCTATAGTTCAGCATCCACATCTAATCAGCCTCTTTCTCAGCTGCACATTGCTTTTAATATTGTTCAATGTGATTTGCTGAAACTTGTTTTAAGTGCAGAAAAAACAAAGCTCAAAATCAATCCCCATAATCTTCTTTCAAGTCACTGATTTCAAAGGTTCCGAGATTGGGTTGTTAACTGATGACTCTATTACCTTTGTTCCTCATATCAAGCAATTGGTAAAAATATTGAGAATGAAACCAGGTTTTTATTTTAGAATTAAATTCTGCTTTTCTTTTGAGGCTAAAAAGAGGATTGTTGCAGCCACTTCATGTATAGACTGTCATGTTTAGTTTACATGCAGTTTACATACATTATTATATGATGTCTTTTACTCAAGATTGTGTGTTTTATGCTCGCGTTATGGTCTTCTTTGTCCATTCATAGACTAAAACATTGGCTTTTCATTCAACATTCATATCTTCAAACCTATATCTGTAAAAAAACATGCAAGTAGTTACAGTCTTTTGTCCCAGAACTCTCTCTTACTGTCTGTTCCAGTAGTGCTCACTGAACTGTCAAAAAAGGCATTTAAATTTGCTGCTCCCTCTGCCTGAAATGATTTAAGAAATAAGTTGAAGCTTAGGGAGCTGTTATCACTGGATGTTTTTAAAGCGATTTTAAATGATTTAGAGGCAGAAACATCTGGTTGCAAATGCATTGTTCAACTTAGTCATGTATTGTTATTTGTTATATTATATGTGTTTGTGTGCATTGATCGATGTTACTTGCAAGACCCATGTGAGTTTTTATGTTGCTGGTAGTTTTGGCAAGGATTCTCTTGTAATAGAGATTTCTAATCTTAATGCTTTTTTAAAATGTGAAATAAAAAACTAAAATATGAATCCTCTATCCATAGTATTTCTTTCTTCAGTGAAAAAGTTGTCTTGTCTTAATTAGGAGAGGAAGCTGCACAAATTAAGCACAGACAAGTACAATCCAAAACATTTCATACAAATATTTTGGTGGTTTTTGGAGCATGGTCTCGTGAAAATATATATAAGTACGCCAAATAAAAAATTTTGAAGTGTATGTGCTACATGTGTTTAACATGTATATAATACGCACTTTCTCACATGCATATGATATGAATCTGCCCCACAAACCTAATCGTACCCATCGCGTAGCATATACATGCCAACGTCCATTTTTGCATATTGATACCATGAGTTTTAATTTCTATTTGGCATTTTATTTACAAATTTTCATGAGATTAGGATTCTGATGTGACAGGACAAAAGGGTATAGACATTATCACTAGAGGAAATTAAATCATGGAAAAGAGGATTAAGCAACTGTTTAAAGTTATATACCACATGTCATTCACACACAAACAGACACTTTTACTTTCCTAAGTCTTTTTGCAGTAGCTTATTACAAACTGACACCAATTTTGAAGGAATTTTCAGGTTCTTGAAGCCGTGTCTGGTTGGAGTTGATAACCCCTTCACTAACATTTGAAAAATCTAAGGTGTCTAAATAATTTAGTTTTAATGAACTCATAGAAAGCTCATTCTTTTTCACATTCTACCTAGCATGCCTGTAAATACTTAAGTGCCATCGTTAAATTTCCTTTCGCATCGTTGGGAGCAAGTGGTGATGGATGATAATGTTTGCAGGTAAGAGCTTCAGAGCTCTGCTTTTCTCATTGGGTCACTATGTCCCTTACAGATTGGAGGAACTTCTGAATCATAGAGAGGCTTTTCATCTCATTTTACTTGAATTGCACATTCATTTTCAAGCTCTTCTTCACCCAAGAAAAAGTGCCAGATGAAATTATCATCCTTCTTCCAAATTAAAGTAATAAGATTTGAAAGAGAGGCCATTTACTGACTTCTGTTAAGAATCTTGAAGGATTTTAACTTTATCTGGATTTAATCAATTCTGTTTAAAATAAAAAGGCAGTTAAGTCCTCTCCAGTGAACAAATCAGTGCAGTCAAGACTGACATAAGTTCAGGTGAATTCCTCCTGATGTCATGAGAATTTTATGGCAAAATTTGCCACACTGTATTTTATTAATTTAGTTTTTAATGGTCTTATTTATCATTTTGACTTAACAAGTGAAGGTACAAGTAAATCTCTGGCAGCAACTGGATTGGCATTACCTTTTTACAATATTATTTAATAATTTACTATATGTCAAAGCACTTGTAAGTCTTTGTTGTGAACTGTACACTTATCCTTTGAATCCAAACCATGGAGTTAATTATTATTATAGTTAGGAAAAGTCCATAAAAATGGGCTAAATGGGTCTTCATGTTAATATGAAGACATTTTCCATATTGATTTTTCACTGTTGTTTTTATTCTAGTTTTATTCTTGTTTTATGGTTACAGGAAATGTCATAAAATTACCAGTACATGTTCTGTTTTCCTACATATTGTTTCTTACAATTTACCTAACTGATAAACATAACTGTACAATAATAATAATTATTGAAAAATTGCTAGCAACTTAATTCACATGATGTGTGTGCTGCTCTCCAGCCTGACATGTTTTTATCATTTGAGTCGCTTCAAGTTGCTGCAAGTTTTATTTTTTTGTAAAGAAAAGTTATAGCTGAAAAAGCTATAGGTGCTTTTTGGGGAGAAAAAATAAACTTTGCTAGGGTAATCAGTAAAAGTTGTAAAATCTATAGCAACAAAACTGCTAAGTTGGCAACACAGTTGCAGGTGGGGCTTAACTCTTTTAAATTTTCACAAAAGACAGCATTCCAGAATGTTGTTTTTTTTTTTTTGATGGAGAATGGCAAAAATGTGGATGAAGTGGAGTTTTACTGTAGGGAAGAAACGATATGTTAAAAAACTGTGCAAGTTTGCAACATATGTCCCATTTAAAGTTTCTGGCTCAACAAAAATTAATTGCAAACTTAGAAGCCAGCAGATTTCTTGCTCACTCCAGCCCCAGGCGGACATAATTTACCCTCCAACCTCACAGGCACTAGTCCAGCATTTAAATCTTACTATTTCTGAACTGCTAATATAAAACAGAGAACAGGAGTGTGCCACGGGCATTTTCCAAGATTTGACAACATCTGGGATGAGGGCCAAACATCAGGGGCTTGTAGTAGGTCTGGGGGTATCTTTCTCTGAGAGATTAACATTTTATGCACTCAGATCACTCAGGTGACTAGTTTTGTGTTATTTTTTCTTGAAATTGAATGTCCAGCCATTGAGGTAAAATGGTAGAGATACAAATAAATATTACTTACTGTCTGTCTTGCACATGTACACAGTTATTATTAGTAACATTACTCAATGTTCTATTGCTTTATGGTCTTGTTTGCCTTCAAAACATGTGATAGATGACTGTATTTTCAGCATTAAGAGCCATATGAAAGGAAAATGTCTGCGTTGTGATAGGTAAACTGTAACAGTCTCAGTTCATCCACTGTCATAACATTGTAAATACGTTTTTTTTTTTAATTAGGTAGTAATTGACAATAACATTTTTATTTATTACGTTAAATGGCACAAATGTTCAAAAGATCATTCAAACTACAAATGAATTATAGTCCATTTATATTTTCAATTTTTATTATCTGATTATTTGATGCATTTTTGCTTATTTAATCAACTTTCTTTGTGAACAGGTTTCTTCAGAACAACATCATTCAGACAGTCTCAAGCCGTGCCTTTAGTGGACTATTTAATCTAGAAAAACTGTGAGTATTTCTCTTTTCCTATTTTTCCCTTATTTTTAAAAAGATTACAAACATTGTTTTTTGTTTTGATATTGCTAATAGTCTTGTGGTCAAGAGCCAAACTTGAAATGAGAAATGAAAGTTTTATATTGAGCATTATTCCTTTTATTATCATTATTCCTCTGATATTATTGGCCTGAGTATTCTGTCTATTATTAATGGTATAATCTATTCTGGTATGGTGCCATTGTTGCTGAAACATGCTGTAGTGCAACCAAGCCAATTTGGATTGTTCTGTGCTGTCCAATTGTAGACCAATTCCAAAACTTCTGTTTGTATCCAATTTTGGTAACACTTTATTTTAAGGGTCCAGAATAATGCATTAGTTAAGCATTAATTAATGGTTAATTTGTTCACAATTAAGCATTTGTTAAGCAAAAACACACTAGTAATTAACGATTAACCTAACATTTTAAGGGCCCGAATTCTGCATTCGTTTAGCATAAATAAACTAGTAATTTATGATTGAATTGTTCACAAATATGCATCAGTTAAGCATGAACACGTATATGATTATCTGAACATATAGTAAGGGCATATTAGCCATTATTTGTAATTCATTAGTCATTTTAAGGACAAACATTTATGCTATAAATAAGCAAAAATAAGCTAGTAATGAATAATTAACTGAATCTACAGTAACCACATTTTATCTATTATTATCAACTTATTAAGACACACACAAACAAAATCTTTCTGCATGTATGTCCTTATTTTGTGACACATGGGTCATTTAACTATTAACTATTTCTTTTCATTTCACTGTATGTTATTTTAAACTTTTATTCATTCTACATAAGCAGTAAAAACAGTGTTGTTCTTTAGTGATTACTGGAAATTAATTTGGAACAGGGAATCAAATTTCCTTTATTAGCACTAAATTAGTGGCAGTTTAGCCTTAATTATTACCTTATAGTCTATAAATTTGAATATTACTCAAAAGGTGCCATAATTAATATGGATTTAAGTTTCACTTTAGAATAGGTGGTCAAATTCTATTTATTAGCACTATATTAATGGTAGTATAGCCTTAATTATTAGCTTATCCTAATCACTAAACTTAAATATTACTCGTTAAGTGTCATAATGTAGATTTGGAACATTTAGATGTTACCCTAATTTTGTTTTTAGAGAAAATTTAGTTTTTTGGTCCAAAATGCTGTGTTTTAGATTTTTCAGTCAGGTTTTAAAGCCTACCACATGCAGTACAGAGTCTTCTTTGTTAAAGGTACTTAATGATATTTTATTTATAAGTGATTCTGGGCATTCTATGGTCCCTATGCTTTTAGTTCTTGCTGCAGCTTTCAATATGATAGATCATGCAATCCTAGTTTCATGCATTTACTGTAGGAAGTGGCCGGTATTCAGGATACCGCTGAATGGTTTACCGCTGATGCTTTACATAATTCCTATTGAATACGAGTTCAATTCGGGTCAGGCGTCTTCATCTTCTGTTCCATTTATTTGTGGTGTCCCACAAGGATGCATTCTTGCTCCCATTTTATTTTCCTAATATATTTTACCTTTAGGGACAATTTTCATAAGTATTAGACTTCCTATCATTTTTATGCAGATGATATGCACATTTATTTGCCTTTGAGGAAAAATCATGTAAATGCTCTGGACTCTCTTGCAAACTCAAAAAAAGGTTCGAAAGTGGTTAAAATTTGAATGTCTGTGAACTTTTTCAATTTAAATGCGAGTAAAACATGACTTGTGCGATTTGGAGGTCCTACTCTTTGAAAACTGTCAAATGTAGGTGAGTTGACCACTTCTTGTAAAGCTGTGGTAAAAAAATCTAGGGGTACTGTTTGATAATAGCCGAAATTTGATAAGCAGATAAATTCAGTAATTAATCAATTTAATTCTATTTACGATTAGTGGCGAAGGTTAAACCATTTATGTATTTTAAAGATTGTAAGAAGGTTATCTTTGCCATTGTGTTTGCAAGGCTTGTCTATTGAAACTGTGTGTGTGTATGTGGGTTTCTGCCAAACAACCTTAAATCGTTTACAATCACTACACAGAAATGCTGTCACTAGGCTTCTCGCAAGTGTGATCATATTTCCCCTATTCTGTCTTCTCTGGGCTGATTGCCAGTTCAATATGTGATTGGCTTTAAACTCCTGGCATTTGTATAGAAATCTTCGAATGGATTAGCTACCTCTTACCTGTCAGAGCTCTTACAGGTACACAAGTGAAGGGATGATCAGCTCCAAAAAGATCAGACAGTCAAGGAACAGTCTTCCTTCTCAGTAGCTACTCTAAATATCTTTAAAAGACATCTGAAGGCTTATTTTTGATGTTAAGCTTTTGAGACTGCAGTGTGTTGAGGCATAGGTTTCTGTTTGTACTGTTTTGGTGTTTTATCTGTGTTTTGATTTCGTTGTTTACTTTTGGAAGAAATATCTACAGTATTGTACATTGCTTTGGTCTTCGCTCTGTTGTTTTAATAGTGCGGTACTGAAACTGAAACAAAACCGAACAGATCATTGAACAATTTGCTGCACAAGATTGTGTGTTCAATGATGCTTCTTCTATTATTGGTTTAGGTATGGAGCACAGCGGCCTTCTTTTGGCTTATAAGGCTGAGCGGGCAGTCTGTTTGACTTGCATATAGTAATTGTCTTTCCTTCACGGCAGTTTTGAGATCTTTTTGGTCCCAGAAGTGAGGAAGGACAAGCCTAATCCTGAGATGATGATTTACAATGTCATATATCATAGGGAAAGTCAGCTCTCTAGATGATTAATGACTACTTGCGCAGTTACAAATGTACCTTTTCCTTTCCATTCCAATCTGTTTTTTGTTCAAGCATTTTAGAATAGTGTGTAAATCAAAATTGAGTTTTGTATTCCTAATAGGGCAATTTATTCTCTTTATGTCTGTAAATCAATCCTTTGGACAATTTAATGTTTGACCTTGATGGCGGAGAGAGCTTCTTATCAATTTCAAGTCTGTGTCTATAATGAAATGTTATCTTTTGGGCAGGTTTCTCAGCCAGAACCACATAACTTATTTAGGACCGGGAGTATTCAGAGATCTACACAAATTAGACTGGCTGTGAGTATGTATTGCAACACATTTAATGAATTAGAAAAGAAGAAATGGCTGCTTCTGATTCTTTTGCATCAAAATAAACACAGAGCTGAGAAATCATCAATTAGCCACTATTTGTTGTTTTGTGTATTTTGAAGAAATGTCTGTCTCGTCATGTTTACGCATTTTCAAGTAATAACTAGAACAATGCAGTGACAGGCATATATAGTGTATCTTTCTAATTTTATTAAATTTTTTATTTTATCGTTTCTTTAATATTTTCTATGCGTATTTTTATGTTTCGAGTTGCTGGCTATACACAATAATTAATCTCTTGTTCGTAATACTTTTTTGTTTGTTTGCCTGTTTGTTTTCCATTTTCAATCCCTTGTTAAATACATGCTTCATTAAATTGATCAAAATCACACCAAAAAATATGTGGTCTGTGGAATAGCTCTGAGATAGCAGAATTTGGCTCGGAAGTGCTGAGAATCGAGAGAATAGAGAATTACTTGGGTGGCTTCTCGGCTGCCAAACACAGATGCAGTCTGAACAGATTTATGCCGAACTCGAACAAGCACAGTCACTGAAAGAAGATTTGCCAACAAGATATTTCTTCCTATTATCCAAGATATTCCTAAAAATTGAAAACAAGAATAACAGACCAGTTGAAATCCAACTTTTCTAACAATGTGTTCTTGTGCTTAACATTTTAAAAGACATTTCAGTTCTTGTGTTTTTATTCTTTTTCCTCAGAGTCTTAGATCACAATCCACTTAAAAGCATCACCCATGATACGTTCATCGGTTTGAGGTCGCTGACATTTCTGTAAGTATCTTGGGGGTATTAAAATATTTTATGGTGATTCTCCGCTGTGGCATTTTGTTTAATCAGTTGTCCTTCCAAGAAAATGTCAAACTTTGTTTCACTATAAATGTAATCACGCTTGTCCTTGTTTCTGGCCCAATGGTCTGACAACTATTTCTAGGGTGTTTTGTGAGGTTAAAGTTGAGCAGTATTTGACTTTTAATTGGACTACTTTCCCCTGTGCATTCCTAGACTAAATTAAGGCACAATTGCCACAGCCATTTGAGGTGTCAAAGACTTTAATGCAGTATTTTTATGTTGGCTTGGGGATTCAAAGTATCTCAGAGGGAATGCCCGGTTGAACAAGCATATGCTGGTTAGATATGTTTTGAAGAATAGCTGCTGGTTTAAACTGGTCATGTGCTGGTCCTAACAAATTAGCACCTGCTAAGAGCAGCACATGACCTGCACTTGACAAACTTAAACCAGCTCACGGCCAGCTTAAACCAGCTGTTTTTTTCAAAAGGGTCAACAGAAAGGCATCCTATCGTAATGACAAAAGCAATACAAGGATCAAAAACTCTGAAACACAGCCAATTTTGTTTCTGCTACTAGACTCTGTAAACCAGCTCTGAGATTTTTGATATTTTCACCATTACACAGAATTGTCTGTACCCACAAGAAAGCTAGCAGAGATTTTACACTTCTTGATTTCAACATGTGGCTTGCCTGAAGGCCACTGTGCAGTCGTTTGTGCAAGTAGTAAGGAATTCATTGTCATAGTCCCTCATCAGAATGTCTTTAACACGGCTGGAAATGTCCTCCGACTTCCAGTTTCACTGCTGTGCCAGAAATGACTAGAGTACAAAAAGAAAATGTATTTCTGTCTCCACTGTTTTTGTTCGTTTTTTCCCCTCTTCTTACTCAGTTATATATTTGTTTCTTTTTCTGTTTTTTCCCCCTTATCATCAGTGTCAGATTATCTTGTTCTAGTTGGATTCTGTCAGAACCTGTTTTCTGTGGCTAAAAACGCTACCAAAAATTATCTTTTTTATTTCTTTTCACATATTTGTGCATTCTTAGTCTATTATAATCATAGGTATCATTTTTAATAATCATTTAATTTTATAATTACCTTTGTTAGTCAACCACAGTGCTGTGATTGAACATATGGCACAGTTTCACACTTTTTTGCCACTTTCAGCTTGCCAAGTGTAATTGAATCACCTAATCATGTTGATTATGATGTTGATGATGAATGTTTCACTTAAGTTCCTCCACCTTAATGAAAAACAGGGCTCTCTTAGGGATGGACGACTAACTAAAAACAGCAAAGATAATAAGCCTATTAATAAGCCCAAGAAATAATAAGCATGACTGCAAAGAACAATCCCTCGTGAGATGACTTTTCATAAATGAAGATATGTATTTGAAGTCATCCCTAAAGGGATTATATGCTTCCCCAGAATATTCTCTCCACATCTCTTCCCTTTTTGATACCCATAATCACTGAAATAATGGTACTCTGTCTTTCGAATGGTTTCCAGCAGCCTGACTCTGTTTGAAATTTAGACATTGTGTGCAAAAAATTAGCTTGAGGTAGTCATTTACAGAAAATGATTATTTGAGTCTAATGATGCATTTATAATAATGCGACACGTCTTTACTGGACTGAACTGCTAAATACTGACGGCATTGACACACAAAAGTAATTTATATCTGATATATTTTATAAAATAAAAGCAAGTGTCCACTGAATAAAAAGCACTCCATTAATCTTTCATTTATGAAAAAAGATCAACCTGTTTTCGAAATTTGCATAATAAGCTCAATTATGTATTGTTTGGGTTTAAGGTTAATGTCTAATTTCCTGGTGTTTTTGACTAAATTACTAAATCTTCCTTCAGAGCGTTTTTTAAATTAATGTAATAGTTAACAATAATTAAGGACTCACTTTACAAGAACTAATTTAAGAGACACTTTCTAGATAATTATACTCGTGAAATGGAGGACATCTAACAGCACACAGCTAGTCTGGCAGAAAGCCTTGAAAGCCTTGATTGTTTTTCCTTTGAAACCAATTCAGTCTGAAAGAGCTGCAGGGGGTTTGCTGAATTTCTACAATAAAGTCTCTTGCTGTGACAGTCTATACATTGTGCTGGCATTTTAGGTGCTTGATTTAAGTGTTTGTTTAATTTCAGATCAATGGTGAACACATCCCTTATGTGGCTGCCAGACTCAAGTCTCTGTCAGCACATGCCTTTGCTCAGGTGGCTGTAAGTATTTCCTGTTATTGACACTTTTTTCACCTCTTACATGGACAAGATAGAGGATACAATCATTTAAACCTTTCTTAATGCACAGCAGTATATAGTTAATCAGTATTGCTTATTACTATGATTATTACAGAAAATAATCAGAAGGGGAGAGTTTTTTTATCAAGCAAGGTACAACAAAAAAGTAATTCAATATGCCAATGTTTTATTGTTTATAATCAAGGTTTATTTGTGCTAGTACTCTCCCAAAATACACAGAATATTTTTGACCAGTAAAGTCAGTGACACAATTTACCACAGTTTTACATCAGTTTATCACTGTTGGGATGGAAATTAGAGAAAACTAGATGATCATTTGGAAGTATCCAAAACACTACAGTAGATTCCTACTTCTCCAAAAAAACAAAAACGGCTGATTGAGGACAGGTAATTGAGTAGTCAAGTGTCACTCGGCTTGAAGAGGACAAATCCCGCTGTGAGCCGATGTCAAAAAACGCTGGATGTCTGAAAGATTCAGTGAACACCAGAAAAGCAGCATGCACATATCTGAGGGTTAAAAATGAAAAGCTATCAACAGACATGTAAAACAGGAAGCGCTGCCACTCAAATCAGCCATAAACACACAAAGAGAGTGGATGAGAACAGAGAATAGATGAAAAAAAGAGTGAGACTTTGCTCTGTTGTTGTAATTACTGTATTGCTCTGATCTGCGGATGAATCACAAAATATGAAAAAATTCTTAGAGCTGATGGATCTTAGGGCCACTGACAACCAACTAATTGACCGACTACTCAAAAGAGAAAGATCATACAGTTGTATCCATAGCAAGCACCAGAATGAGTTTAAGATAGGTTAAAAATGACATTATACGGAGAGTGCACGAAGTTGGAAATATTGCCCTTATTGCATATGAAATGCAAGGCATAAGAGTTTTTAAAATATGTTGACAGAGACCTCCCTGTCCATGAATCATTCATTGGATATTATTGGACTGACAGAACAGATGGTGAATCAGAGGCCATACTTGATAACAATAAGAACTGACCACAACTTTCAGCAACTTTGGAAGTTCACAGTCGAGTTGTGCCATTAAAAACTACTGCGGCCCTCAGCATCCATGGAGGAGAACAACAAGCCTGGACCAAATGCTGACTTGGCACAGGACCATTATAAGGAGTTGCAATTCAGTGTACTGGACAACACTGTTAATGGGATCCGTGAGAGATTTCAGGAAAAGGACATGAACACTTTAACTGCACTTTACAACATCCTCAGCTCTAGTATGTGCTCCACTGAGGACCTGAAGTCCAGAAGAATCAGCTCCCATCTATGATTGGATTCATATTGGATTCTGAGGGCTTTTGGGCCAACAGGAGTGTTCCTTCTCAATCTTCAGTTGCGAGATAAAGATAATGAAGCCTCACTATTCTCTGGGGGCACTTCAGCAGGCACAGACTGCTCGGATTGGACCACTGAACTGCATTAACTGAGATAAACCCCCAAAAGTTAAAGAGTCTCATTCTCCCACAGAGGCAAATGGTAAACATTCATTAAAAATCTTGTTGAGCTCAGAATTACAAAGTTCCAATCCTACCGCCAAAGTTCTAAAAGTCTGTGCAAGACCTCCTACTCCCATCCCCTCCTCCCAACATCTGGAGCCGAGCCTTCCGCTCCTTCTTAGAAGCAGGAGGAGAAATTTTGATATCCATAGTCCAAAAGGTGATAAAAAACTTGTGGCGTCAGCATTCTGTCGCAAAGTGGTTTCACACAAGAAGATCCATTTGCAGCTTTTATGGAAAAGTCTAAAAACAAAAATTCACATAAGGAACCCACAAAAACAGAAAACAGAACACAATACTAATGCATTAAAGACACATTGAGCAAGGTATATATGGATAGATAAATGACAAATAGCTGACAGTATTAAATTAATAATCAGTACAGGAGGTTATGGGAAATGAAGTCCAGAAGAGGCTAACAATAATCCAATCATGACACGGGCACTCCAGCTGATGGCTATGACAAAAATGATCAAAAAATTATCTAGTATTATGATTAAGGCATCGTATGATGTCACAGTCGGATTGGTTTCCAGTGACTTAGATTAGATAACCATCCTCTGTAGTTGACAGGCGATGTCAAAGGGTGAATTTATTGCTTCCGCACATGCAACATGTTACGTCTCATTAGAGGAAATAAAAAAGAGTTCTGCTGGGCTTGTAATTGTATAAGGCATCATGGGGCTCACAGTAAGCCTGGCTGTAATTAAATCATTCTAATTCACTGGCAGAACCAGCCAGCACTGTTTGTGTATGGTACTTTAATAATGTACTTGTGTTGTCCATTTACTTCTGTGTGTCTGTACGTGTGCATCTTGTTTAGAAAGAGTAAGAAAGACAGCTTTTATTTTTGATCGAAGTGGCTCTGACATATTAATTTGGCTTCTTGGAAAAGATTTAGTGCTCTGGGAAGGCTTAGCTGTGTAAGCGTCTGCATATCTCAGTATGTGTGTGTTTATACCTGCATGTCCATTAGTATATTAGTCATGTGGCTCTTTGATTTCTGTAAAAAGGTCATTCTAAGGTTAACAAACAGACAGAGTTGTAACTTTAAACTGATGGTCTCTGAACAAACGATACACATCATAATTCTCTAAAGCTTTGCTATGAGGTAGGTTTGAGTTGAGCCAATCTCGCTCAGTATACAGTATATCACACCAGCACTCAGCGAAGTTCCACAGCTGTCCAAGAAAAACCACTTACACTGCTGTCAGTGGTAACTTTACTCCAATGAACCTTCAGAGAAGACCACACTCAAGTTTTACAGTCAACAATTACCTTAAAACACGATTAAGACACCCACGGACCACCCCACTAACTCTCCTTAAAATAAAAGTGCTTCAAAGGTCTTTACAGCGATGCCATGGAAGAACCATTTTTGGTTCTACAAAGACCATTATGTCAAAGGTTCTTTAAAGGACCATCTCTTTCCTACCTTTAAATAATCTGAAGGATCTTTTATGGCATTGTGAAGCACCTTTATTTTTAAGAGTGCAGGCTAATTTACTGATCATCTGATGCATATTGCACATGAATCTGGAAAGTATTTTCTGTATCTGGCAAGCTCTAATCTGATTGGCCGGTTTTAAGCACCTTCCTGGAGTAAGAGCACACAGCGTTTAATTATCAATCTACTTGGAAACAAAGTCATTTTTACGAGGTACCGCGTGATACGAGGGCTTTTGAGGAAGAATTATCTCCAGATCTTCCAGTTTTTCAGGTTAGTGAGAACAAAACATACTGTGATTTAACATACTGTATCAGCCAGGCACCCTCTTCCTGTCTAAGTGGGCGTTTATAGGCCAAATTAAACTGCTTTTGCTGTTTAGTCAAAGGTCTGATAATAGCTCTATTGACCGTGTCACACATCTCAAGTTAACAATGAGAACTCGTCTCAAAGTGCCTGTATCTTTTGCCAGATGTGTCATTTGTGTATTTTCATGCATCTCTCTCTTCATGATGAGCACTTAGGACTCATTTTCAGCTTTTGTGTGAACAATGCGCTCTGGTAATTATAGTCAATGCAAAAATAAGACTGACAACGACTATCAGCAGGGTCACTCTGATTTTTGACGTTACCTATGCGAGCAGCTCACCCATGCTGTAAAACTCTCAATGCTGAATGACAATTTGCCATCTGCTGTTCCGGCCAGTTCTGAGAGAAAGACTAGCAGCAGTACTATCAAAGTCAGGCACGTCGTCTCGAGGAGGCCCTCGTTGAATGAACAATTTCTGCATGAGGCACACTGATTATTCATGTAGTTGTCAAGCACCCATGGCTCTTGATCAGATTTATTTTTGTTGTTGCAGGCAGAGCAGTGGAATGGGTTTTCCCAGTCGTCAGTGCAAATGTTGTCTTCCTCTCATGTCCATGAATTCAGGACTTGGAAGTATTTTTAAGTTTACAGCTCTTTTTTGTTCTTTGCTTTTTCTCGGCTTGTCTTTCCTTGCAGGGACTTTGCTGAGAACCACGTTGAGTTGCTGAATTACTCCACTCTGGAGACGTGCACAGAGCTCACAGTGCTGTAAGTATTTCGATGTGCGTTTACCCTCAGCCACAATCCACTGTGAAGTCTAAGTAGTTGGTTTCACTGTGTTTGTTTATATGATGGCTGCACACATTAATGCCAGCACGATTTATAATGGCAGCATGGCAGTGAATTTGATTTAATGGTCAATTTAATTGAATGTGTACAGATGTCGGTTTTAGTTTACAGTGTCAGTTTTGGATCTTGGGCATGTTTTTTTAATTCTCAGTTTATTGTCTCTAACAGGAAATTCCTGTACTTGGTTAGTCATCAGGATGTTAGTATCTGTCTTCGCGTGTTTCTTACAAGTGAAGAACAATGCTTGATGCCCTTGCGAAGGCAAACATCGTTAAAAGCATCTTAATTTCACAGTAACTTTAGACTGTAAGACATGCTGCCATTCTGTCTGGGTTGTGTATATCATCTTTTTATGTTATTTTTTTTAAATTATATATGTGTGTGTGTGTGTTTTAGTCTGGGTTTTAGATGTTGGATTTTTGTGAGTATAATTTTAAATGCTCTTCAATTGAGATAAAATTGCAGCTGTTTTCTCATCAAGCTTCTATCTGCTGGTCCTTTTTGAGATAATTCTTAATGATTTTTTTTGATAGCCTGTATATTTTCTTTCTCCGTTTGTTTTGGGCAAATTTATCGAGTTTGAAGCTGATATTACTTGGGAAAAGCTAATAATCAGGACTTTTAACTCCCATCAATTTTCACCTGGGGATGTTTATTCGTAGGCTGACTAGCTTTTGGTTTTGGGAATAGCAAATAAATAGCAGACCTAATCCCAGTTTCTCAGAGAGCACCTGTGAATTTGACTCCTTTGCGGCCATGGTCCTGATTTAAAAACTGTAGAAAATGAAAGCAGAATGGCTCCCGGGAAAGAAGTGATGACAGAAGGATTTTGTCAGTGTCACTGTTGCCTTTTGTGGACAGACCGTCGTCTCTGATGGCGACAACAATACCCCTTCCATATGTTTTTTTTTCAAGGCTCTATTAGTTGATTATTAAGACGTGCCATTCTCTTTTGTAATAGATGTGGGGAAGTGTCAGACATATCTTAAATGAGACTTTCAGGGAGAGATGGGTATCTCTGAAAATAGGGTCAGCTTGCCCTTGCTGCAAGAAAAAGCTGGAAAATGCAGCACAAAGCAGTATGGTTTTGTTATCATGTGGCTGTTTCACAACCCAGTATCTGCTCTTTGAGGCTTTCCACAAAAGTGAAAATTTGATGGTTTGGTCTTATTGTGAAGTAACATTAAAATTTGTTCTCTTAATTTTTACATCCAGATCACTCCATGACAATAAGATCAAGGTCCTTCCAGAAAACACCTTTCATTCTCTGGGATCTTTGGTTGAACTGTGAGTACCAGAGAGCATTATCTGGAAAGGATGTGAATCTTGTGATTTGAGAGTAATAATTTTAATAATAATGTTCTACAGTGAGATCGTAATTGAGATTTGTATGCACATGACTTTTGCTTATCGAACTGATGTTTTTGTTTCTCCTTCTTGTTTTATAGAGATTTGTCTTGTAACAGAATATTTGATCTTCCTAAAAACATTTTCAGCAGTTTACGATATCTTCAGAAATTGTGAGTCATGCGCATATCAGTCATATAGTTTATTATTTTAAAAGCGCTAAATTGGTAATTGCACTCAATGCTATAAACTGGACTGCTATACTATGAAGTAATGTTTTTAAAAGAGTATTCCAAAATGGAAAAATCTGTCATTCATCATTTACCCTAATGTCCTTCCAAGCCTGTGTGCTGTTTTTTTTTCCATGGAACAAACACGTTTTCATTTCAGAGCTGTCAACCCCCAAAAATGACAAAAAAGCGCAATAAAAGTAGTTGTTCAAACCATATGCTTATTTTTTGCGAGGAACCGACTAAAATGTGAAAAAGCTCATCTATAGCCAACATAAATGGCAAAAAACTGATGGTCTTCAGAAGACTTTGTATATAGCATATGAATGTTTCATGTTGTTTTCTTTGTAACTATCAACTGTCGATGGATAGCAAGAGTTACAAAGCGGTTCTTTAAAAAAAATCTGTTCAAAGAAAAACAGATTTGTGATGTGATCAATAAATAATCAGAATTACCATTTTTGTCTGACATACTCTGTTTAATATTTGCAGGAACATATCCCAAAATCCTTTACTTTATATTCATGACAGTCACTTCGATCACCTGGTTCAACTCGAGTCTCTGTAAGTATCAGCACCGCATGTTCTGCCTTTCCAAGGAATGTTTTTAAGACCCTATTAGTAGGTGTCATGAAATAAAACATTCATCCGTATTTAACAGAAGCCTGGAGGGTATTGAAATTCCTGATATAACCACCAAGATGTTTCTACCGATGGGAAATCTGTCCCACATGTACGTACCTCTCATTGTGTGGTCTGTGTATTAATCTGCACAAACAGCTTGTAATCTGTTCTGTGTCTTTTCTAGATATTTTAAGGATTTTCAGTACTGTTCCTATGCCCCACATGTTCGGAAATGTAAACCTAATACAGATGGCATTTCATCAGTGGAAGACCTGTTAGCCAGTCTGGTTTTACGGGTGTCCGTCTGGGTTATGGCCTTCATCACATGCTTTGGGAATCTCTTTGTTATTGGAATGCGCTCCTTCATTAGAGCAGAGAACAACCTGCATGCAGCCTGCATCAAAGTCCTGTGTTGTAAGTAAAACTATTAATTTTTTCATCAAATATAGTAGGGGTATGCAGTATATATACAGTAGTAGTAGTAATAATAATAATATATATATATTTTATATTTACAATAAAAACAAAATTTAATTTTATGTTATATAACTATATTATTATTCTTTTTTTTTAATCCATTAATTTTTGCAACCCACACAATTAAACACACCTGTATGTCACAGTCTCATAAAAGTCCACAAAATTGAAATAACTCCAAAAATGTTTGGCTAGACATTTTATGAGAGAGAGAGGATTTTCTTGGAAAGAAACTATGCCCAGTTATGCAGCCTTCATGAATGGGGGTCTTAGTGAGAAGGGTGAAAAAGGGAATTTATCTGAATAATGGAAGCCGACAGTAAAGCCCATTTTGATTTGGTCTGCTTTTGTGTCTGATCGTTCTCATGTGTTTATCCATTTATCTATAATCCTATTTAGAAAGCGACAGTTTGTTTGTCTTCATTAAATAGCTCGTCTGAGTGTTATGTGCATTTTTGAACTTATTTATAGGGTAAAGTTACAGGCTGTTCCACAGTCTGATCACTTCCTGATGTACTGAACCACTTCAGACAACGTTTTTCCACTCATCAGGATGAGAACACAGACAGCCGCTTGATGATTTTTTTTTTTTCTGTAATGCATACTATAATGTTTTACCACCAAAAATCTAATAGGGAAAGCAATATTATTTTGCAGTTCTCATTTGTGATGAAGATTTCAAGATTTTCATACATATTTTCTAACCTTTGTTAAAATTGTCATGTGATGTATCAGTGTCTCAGAAAAACATAAAAAAGCCCCTCTCAAATTGAAGATAAACCTCTCTCAGGTTAATTGTGACTGTAAGAATGAAGATATATTTTTTCCTCGCGTTATTTGTATGTGTACTATTTGTGAGTTACAGAAGGTCTTTTTCAACAAAAGCTTTTTCAACACATACGTTTTACCAAATAAAAAGGACAGCACTTTCAGATTTTGTCCCAATATTTGATGTGAGCATAAGTATTGGGACAGTTAAACTTGTACGATGTAAAAGATTCAAAGCTAATATTTAGATGCAGATCACTTGTGTGCAATCACAAAAGTGAGTCTGCGATCCTGTAGACATCAGCAGACTTTTGGTCTCATACTTTGAAATGCTTTTCCCATTAATGGAGCCAATTCCAACAGTTGCTTGTTTTGGGGAGTTTCTGCCTTTAGTCTCCTCTTGAGCTGGTGAAATTCATCTTCAATCTGACTCAATCTGCCCTGATAAACTCCTTGACTGAACTGGCAGGGTGTTTTTGTTCGTTGTCCTGAACCAATATGAAGTGCTCTCTGATGAGTCTGGTGGCATTTTCTTGAGTATTGAATATTTGTCTATCATCAACTGCTGCTTTTTAATTAACTTCCTCTTTTCTTTTAGCATCCAAATTGCTTGCTTTTCTCTCAGAGTCAGTTCCCTCGTTTTCATCCTGGTTTGTTTGTAACATCAACAAATGCAAGGCTTGAAATGCAGAAGCAACAGATATAACTGATGCGACACATTTTCTTATTTGAATATCTGAACAATTAAAGGAATAGTTCACCCAAAAATGAAAATGACCCCATAATTTAATCACCCCCAAGCCATCCTAGGTGTACATAACTTTTGTTACAAAAACCCAGCGATCTGCATCAGAAGACAAACACATGTCTTATTTTCTGAAACCACAAGAGTCCAATCAAGGCATGAGTTCTTTAGTCAATCCCTCATTAGTAGCTTTTCAATTTGGATGGAGAGCTAAATTAAACTGACAGGATCCAAAATTGTGTGTGAACATGGGACTCAAATATAGGACTGACAACCGTATTCTGCTGCTGTGTGAACATGGCCAAAAAGACCTGTTAAGCAATACTTACGCTCACTTCATTTACGGATATGATGATAATCTTCTAAGCTGGAAAAATGTGTTAAATCACTCAAATATAAAATGTGTCTTTCTATAGTTTTGTCTAGTATTTGCCTTTAAATTATATTAAAATACAGATTTCTTGACTTCACAGCAAACAGAACAATTATATATTATATATATATCAAATGATCAGCCCGTTTAGCTGCATGATAGGCCTACTTATGATGTTAGACAGATGAAGGTCAGTGTGATCACAGAGGGCTGTCACAGTTCACGGTCTCTATCTGTGCTGTTTCTTTTAATCTCTGCTTGGCCTTTACCTTCGACTCTTCAGTGGCTTTAATAGTGTCCCTCTGCTCACCTTTGCCAGGCTGCCATAATCAACAATGGTCTATTACCACAGATGGCTGTGCCATTGCCTCTGATTTATGATGCAGAACAAGGATACATTAATACATCATTCACATTGAACACATTCCTATTGCTCATAAGCTTTTGTGACAGCTGCGGTTTTCCCTTAATTTACTGTCTGACTCGTGGTAGATGGAAGAAAACAGCAGCTGTCAAATGTTTCATACCTCCTCAGAAAAGAAAGGTCTAATATAAACTGAAAAGCAACGCCAATTTTGCTCACTCAGTGTCTTTGTTTTTATATTGGTAGTGAGAAACCGAATTTGCACTGTCGACATCAATTACATTACATCCATTACAGAAATTGACGCAGCAGGGGCCAGTCACTATTGTTTTAAATCAATTTAATTAGTCTGCGACTAGAGGGTACAACAAAAAAGAATGTACGATGATACCACGAATAATGATTTCAGAATCAGTTCAGTTCGTCTTTGAACAGATTTCATCTTATTTCTATTTGTTGAAGCCTACAGTTTTTTTAATTACAATTTATGCTAAGCAGCGCACCATATACTTAGGGATTGTTCTCATTGTCTTTGCTTTAATGTTTTCCAGTTGCTGACTGTCTGATGGGAGTCTATCTTTTCTTCCTGGGGATATTTGATGTGAAATTCCGAGGGGAATATAACCGGAACGCTCTTATCTGGATGGATAGCGTGGAATGCCGAACCATTGGCTTCCTCGCCATGCTCTCCTCCGAAGTATCTGTTCTCCTCCTCACCTACTTGACACTAGAGAAATTCCTCGTCATTGTATTCCCGTTTAGCCATCTGCGGCCTGGGAAGCTGCAGACAGTGTTGGTTCTGGCCTTCATCTGGATTCTGGGATTTGTCATAGCTGCTGTTCCCTTGCTAAATGAAGACGTGTTTGGGAACTATTATGGGCGAAATGGAGTATGTTTTCCTCTGCACTCTGATAGGCTGGAGAAACCAACAGCCAAAGGATACTCCACAGGGATATTTCTTGGTTGGTGTCTTTTGATGTTTGCTAATGTGTTTATTTAGTAGTTTTAATTCTTTTATTAATATAATATACACTACCAGTGGAAAGTTTCAAATAATTACTAATAAAATACTGATTTTTTTTCAAAGTTTTTAACAAGCCAAAATAATATAATATTATATAATTTTATGAAATATTAGAATTTAAAACAACTGTTTTGAATTTAACTGTGTTTTAAAAATGTCATTAATTCTTTTGATGGGAAGATGTATATTCAGCAGATATAACGCCAGTCTTCAGTATCACATGATCCTTCAGAAATCATTTAATATGCAAATCAGTCATGCTGCTTAATATTTTTGTAATGGACTTCATCAGTTTGAAGCAAGTAAAATAAATAAAATAAAACTTTTAAGAGATTTCAAATAGATTGTGTTTTTGTTCTGACAGTTTATATTATAATTTAATATATATTATACATAGTGGGGTGACACATTTATTTTTTTTATTTTTACAAACACAAACTGCAATGTCAAGTTTGTCAAAACCACTGATTATCATGCGCTGATAAGTCCACTTTATACAACGCAGCAAAAAACAGAACTGCACATTGCAACGGGACATAGTTTATTTACGTTACCCACCGGAACTTTTCTGGGTAAACGGGGATGTCTGGTCTGGATGTCAACTGTTTAAATGACGTATCCACCATCCAGTCTATTTCATTCCTATGTCAGGCGCATTTCCTGAAATATTTGTGTATTGTGTATTCACAGGTCTTAATCTGGTGGCGTTCTTGGTGATTGTCGTTTCCTATTCCAGCATGTTCTGTTCCATTTATAAAACCGGCATCAATGCCACAGATGTGCGAAGTCGGCTACACAAAGATGTGGCTGTGGCCAACCGCTTTTTCTTTATTGTGTTCTCTGACGCCCTCTGCTGGATACCAATATTTCTGGTCAAAACCCTCTCTCTGCTAAAAGTTGAGATTCCAGGTATGTAGCGTGTATTTACAGAGCTCCCCGTTTTATTATGATATTTTTGTTAACCATTTGATAGCACTAAGTAAAATAGACGTTTTGCTGTTACTTAAATAAAATTAAAAAATGTTCTGGCTACCTCTGGCCAAGTTTGTCACAGAATTTGAGTACGGCCAGTTCTTTTTGTTGACATTAATGCACTATGTTTATCTCTGCAGGGACAATAAACTCCTGGGTGGTGATCTTCATTCTTCCTATCAACAGTGCCCTTAACCCTATCCTCTACACCCTGACCACCAGCTTCTTCAGAGAGCAGGTGGAGCTTCTCCTGTGTCGCTGGCAGCGGCGCTCTGCATCAAAGAAAGACCGGAAGAGTCTCACCAGCTCCACTATCTACATGGAGCCTTCTCGAAATGCAGAATACCCTGCAAAAATGTCCTTGCCGCGAATGTCTGTGGCAGACATGGATAGCCAATATGGGTGAAAGAGCCTGTGAGTAAAAGGTATCATAGTGTAATCATAGCATAATCATACGTTCATACTGGAGAAGAACAGTCTTTGCTGGAAAAATTTGGATGACAGGATGCCACTGTGATTCCTGCCATTTGGGTTCCTATATGGAGTGCTCTTTTTAGGTGCATGACTCTAGCTTTACAGTTTTCTCCATAAAGAGAAGCATTTTACTTTAGCTAGATACGTGCCTGGGACCCCTCCATTGTCTATTTCCTCCTAACACAATGCCTCTGAACTCAGCTTGTTGTTTGTCTTGGAGGATTTGAAAAAAGAAAATGAGCGTGAAGTATAATGTAGGTATTTACTGCAGAGCACATGTTTGTGGAATCAAAGGAACTTATTTACATGAAAGACCTTTTTATGGAAACGTTTCAATATGTGGTTTTTGAGATTGAATTTGAAGTCATTTGTAATGTACAGCAAAGATTTTTTTGTTTTTTAATGCTTGCTCAGACATTTCACTTAAAAGACACATTAAAGTGAATGCCTGTTAGTCAACAAAAGAAAATGACTAAACAGAAGCATGCAATCAAGATTAAGAGGTGCAATTAGCCAAGTTTTTTTGTTTGTTTTTTTACAACTCTGCAAAAGCGTTTTATTTTTATATTCATGTATACTATTTATAAGGTTTTTTTTTCTACCCATCTCAAGGTGTGTGATCAAATATTCAAAGTTAGACGTAAATATGTTCATATTTTATACGCTCAAGTAATTTGTCAAGCTACGTATAATTGACAATCTGAAGAAGTCTGTTTACAACTGACACCATCAAGCCAAGGATTTCCTGTAGGATCACTGTATGACAGAGTTTTTAAACTCTTAGTAAAAAAAAAAAAAGCTTGTTGATTATTTATAATTTCTTATAAAAGACAATACACCCCATGAATGAGTGATTTTTTTCTCACATTTTTTCTTATATTTTTGTGTCTGCTTCTCGAATCATCTTATTATCTTATCAGTGCAAGAGATATTTCCTTCTTTAAAAAACCTTTTTAATATATTTGGTGAAAATAAAAATCTTATAATAAATGCTAAAAACTGTTTTTGCAGCCTAATATTTTTTGTAACTGTGTTACAAATAAAAAATTCTATTGACCAAAAATTATTATTATAATAATTTAATTTGATTGAGTACAAGAGACCACACTGTGACTGGTTGTGTATACATTTTTGTTTATGTGCTGTGAACATTCTGATAATCGGATTTGTACTGCACATTTAAATTATGTTTATTAAGGGGCGACTAGAGGAGAAACGGTTTTAATTCAATTGGGTTCTTTTTTTAAAATAGACTCTTTTAAAATACTACATTTGACGCCTTTTGTCTGGGTTGTTTGCAACTGTGCACCTGTCAGTATCCAGCAGCATCCTTCCAGGCGCTCCAGAATCTAATGGATGGAAGAAAACAGATGGGCTTGCGTCTCGGCCAATCAGCGATCTCCATTTTTCTCCTTTGGTAAATATCTGCGCTCTGATTGGTCGTCGAGGGCGGAGCTGCGCCATCCTCAGCGGCCGTTTTTTTCTGTCAGTCTGAGGAGACGCGAGACCAATGAAGTAAAAATAGCAGAATTGAGCGACGACGCTTAGATAAAGATATGAACATATAAGCTGCTCAGCGCGAATAAACAAGGTATGGTGTTTTTCCCTCGATGCTTTTACGGTGTGAAATGTAACCGTGTTTTCATTCCAGTGCGCTTTCGTTTGTGAAACCGCCTAAAATTGACGAAGAAGCCGTGAGGAAGGCCATACCACCAGCACAGATTTTGTTTGCTTGTCTGCTGATAACAAAAACAACACAGCAAATTCGGCTTCAGTCTGTCACTTGCATGTTTAAAAATGTTTTGTGTCATCTAAATGATTGGCATCTGCGTTCTGGGTTCACGAAGCGGAATAAATGCCATTTACATGTAGCTCTAATGGAGATAAATGTCTGCGGTGATTATGACAACAATGTAATAGTGGCTGGCTGTGCTCAAAACCGAGTGTACTGCCCTATCTAGACGGCATTTGTGGGCACCAAGACGCTTGCAGCTTTTGTCGATGCTGAAATTCTGCGCTTGACGTAACGTCAATATAAATAAAAAAAGTGATTTACTTCACAGTTAGGCAGTTCACGCGAGTTTTAATATTCATCTTGTGTTAATCATCATTGATATTATATTTATCTTCAGGAAATTGGATGATCTTGTATTCTGCATGGCAACAATCGCATCTTCTTCCTTTGTCTAAAAAGGGTAAGTCGTGACAGTTTTTTCCTCCATTATTTAATTACTAATTATTAAGCAGAAATACGCCAAGTCTGTATTGGAGTTTTTCTGCAGCAATAGCATTGTTTTCATTTTTGCAGTCAATTATGTTGTCGTGCTATAGCCTACATCTGACTGCATTGTAGATAACATTAGTTGCTATCTTGCAATAGTTCAATTCTCTTAGTTCTTTACTGTAAATGCTTTCACCAGGGGGTCGTGGAAGTTTAAACTTCATTAACAAAGGCTTTCTAGAAACGTCTGTAAATCTGTTCTATTTAATGAAAATAGTCACACTGAACATTTAAGATTTAAAATTAAAAAAAATATTCTTTGACAGATCACCTGAACTTGTTATCCTTATTATATAATATTAAATAAAATAACTAGCCTACTAAATTATAAAAAGGCAAAGTAGAAGCAATTCATTGTTTTCTTAGACTTCTGGAGCTCCGGTTTATGTTACTGTATGTCAGGTTGTTACTTCTTCAGTTGTTTTCGATACTTGCAGGTTCCAGTGAGGATTCACTGCTCACAACTAGCTTTTGCATCTGTTCTTTATTCAGTCGGCAATGCATTGCTCCCTTCATTGCTTTGAACCATGCGTGTTTACTTGAGGCTTAGCAAATATTTACATTCAGTTGCTGAGGCCATTTGCGAATGCATTTAACTTTTTGCTTGATATGTTTTGCTAATCGTCCTAATAATCAGTAATATATATGCCGGTGCACTTGCATAGGTCAGTCAGTAGTGTGGGTTTGTTTGTGAGTGTGGGTGTGTTTATCATAGATGGTTTGATGTTGTAATTGAGTTTTGTGGCTCGTATCCTGATCTGCAATTAGTGCAGAGGATTTCGGGTAATACGTATTTTATGATGTATATTAAAGGATGTATGATGGTTTGGCTTGTTATAAATCTGTAAAAACATTCAGATTGTCTAGATGTTTTTAGGTTCTGAAAGAAAACATATAACGCCTGTAGATTGTATATCATTATGGGATTAAGTGTGCTTTGCATCTTTGTTTTTCTATGATCTTCAGGTTTCTTGCTGGCTTAATAGATTGTTAGAATATTGTTATTTAACAATTAAGTTAGGTGACTCACATAAATAATTGTGATTTCATTTAGGAAATTAATATCTAGTTATTATAAATTCTGTCTGTAGTGCTTCAGAAGAACACACATTTCACAGTAACTGAGAGTTACTTATGTGAAGCCCACTTAGACATTACGTAATCTTAGAGAGATGTCTTGTCTTGGTTACTGTGTGTAGGCTAGTGATTGCTTACAGGATTTTATATAACAGCTTCTGGCAGGTAGCTTTTAGTAATAGAAATGAGAAGAGTACATTTGAATCATGCCAAAGTGCCATGGTGACCAGTTTTTAGTCAAGAGCTGTGCAGTGTTTCCATATTATTGTGTATGTCTCTCTTCTCACTCTGGCTGTTTTTCAAAGCTCAAGTCATGAATTATTAACTGGGGAGTAAGAGCTGCAAAAAAAAAGGAACATAGCCATAGCAACACTGCATTGTTTCATCTCTATCTCCATCTATTGTCACATCCTTCATCTCAAGGATAGCTAGCTAGCTCTGATCACTCATTGTAACCTTTAAGAGAATCGCGAAATATCTTCTTTTGTCCTTTATTCCTTAAAATATAACATATCTAACTTTACTATAAGCTTTCATTCGTTAATATTAGTTAACACTGTTAATAAATTATAGTTCTATTGATTTATGAATTTTAGTTCATATTAATTTAACACTTAAAAAAACAAAGCTTGTATCTGTTTACATTAATGCAATGTAAATTGACTATTGTATTTCTATGAACTAATATTAACAAGATTAATTAATGCTGAAAAATACATTGTTATCTAATAAATTATCTATTGATATATGAAATCATCTTAATGCTTTTACGCATTTTATGATTAAAAGGCATTAACATTGATGTAAAGTACTGTTCAAAACTTTTTATATATCAAATACTGAAAAAGGTGAGAATAATAAATGATTATTGAAAAGCATGTCAGAATTTTAATGATTTCAAAAGGATCATGTGAGACTGAAAATTTAGCTTCTTAATATTGGTGATGATTAAAATAATTTTAATAGTATATTTAAATTTTTTGAGTCAAAGGAGTTTGTAATATAGTTTGTTTAAAAATTTCTTAAAGATAGTTTTAAAAACTCTCATTTTACCCTGTCATTTTGTGCAGCTCTTTAGAAATCACTCTGTTCTGTGTACTTCCCCTTTAAATCTTCACGAGCTCCGCTGACTCCGCCCCTCTTTTCCAGACGCTCTCAGAGGATCTTTTTTCAACCATATTCATAGTGAAACTTGCTAATTAACACATTATTAGGAAAGGCGATTTAAAAAGATTCATTAAAAGACATTATACTCACTGCTTCTGAAGGTGAGGCTGGATCAAGAATGATCAGAGATGTATAATAACGAAGTAGAACTACTTCACTACTGTACTTAAGTACTAAAAGGCCTTATCTGTACTCTACTGGAGTATTGTTTTTCCCTCCTACTTCCACTTTTACTTCAGTACATATTTTCGATGAGTTTAATACTTTTACTCCGATAGATTTTTGTATGTGCTGCATCGTTACTCGTTACAATTATAAAAAGTTATGAATCATTTCAAACCCACATTATCACTGCCAGAGCAGTATGTGGCTCTGTCGCAGGTTTGAATAAGCTGACTCATCATTGAGCGAATCAGACGTTAAAAGAAGACAGCGATGCCTGCCTGCATTGGAGTCGGCAAGCGCATACATGCATTTTGAGGCGGTTTCTCCTGATGACGCCAATAAGAACTTAAATTACACACTGAGTTTTGATCGTACAGATAAGAGCAATACATCAATCG
>JAUYWG010000044.1:12221729-12285729 GCA_034779775.1 Enteromius afrohamiltoni
CATTGTAGGGTGGTTGTGTACACACACTCCCAACACACATTTCAGTCCAAACAGCTTGAAAAAGTGCATGTACCGCCATATGACAAAAGAGTTGAGCATAATAAATGGGCTGTACCTCTACTGAACTCTAGAGGTCAGCATCACACTTTCTTTTTTATAGAAATGTTTGTAATGAGAAATCTGCCTTTTTTCTGGTCTTTTCTCTTTTTTTCTCTCAGTCATTGCCCCTTTTTGTCAGAGAAAACTACTATTCACCTCTTTTCTAGTTTTCACTATTAAATCTACAACACCACATTTAAAAAAAAAATCAAAATACAAAAAATTCTTTAAATCTTCCAATAAGGAAGACTTTCATACCACTTTCTTCATCTTCTAAATCACAGATCTGCTTTGCTTTCAGTGCACTTTAACTAAAGAGCTTTTGAAACATGACACTGCTAATGCATAAGGCATTGTATAAGTTTGTGGAGAGAAATCAAATCAATAGAAGAGCATTCAGAAGAGATGAAGAGACGGCTGACAACTCAGAGTCAGTTACGGGATCAGCCTGCCAAACACTGAGAAAACAAAACAAAGCTTGTCAAAATTGGCATATATCGACATTTCACTATGTGAAATCTCTTGACAGTGTTTCAGAATGCCTTTCTTTGTGGACGGCATGTCCATGTGGCGTCACTCTCCTGGCAGACCAGTCCTAAATGCCATCTGAGGAATGTGATATCTGAAGATCACTGGCGAGTACATAAACACAAACCCTGCCTTGATGTGGTGATCACGCGTATGTGTGCGCAGTCTGGAGTTCTAGGTTATCTCCAGTAATTAGGCTGCGCCAATTAGGTGTGCTATTTTTAGGGTGGGCCAGTGGTATTTGCAGTGTTCTTTGTATTTTTATCTGTGTTACATAAAGACGACACATTTTTTGAAGGATGGGATAATGAGTTTTCATGCTTGCGTCTGTTTATTTCTCCATATATGTGTGTTTTTAATGTTTTTTGTTTTTGTTGTGGTTGGTTGGTTGTAGCATTGACAAAACCGTTTAACTGTGAACATGTTCGTTTTTGTTTGTCCAGATCACATGTCAGTCTATGTCTAGATGTATGCATGTATATATGTGATTTTTTTTTTATTTAGTTTTTGTCACTTTTTGAAAATTCAACGAACATCTGAGGCTGTCCAATCTGTGTAGCTGTGTAAAGACAGAGTAGCTTTCAGTCCTGCAACTCTGAGATGGCTGTGAAAGCCCTTGGGAAGAGACACTGACCCTATTTGGATCTGCATCTAAATGTTGTTTATTGGAAAAAAAAAATGGCAGTTTTGTGTTCTCTTGAGGGAGTGGTGAGTCTCTCTGTTTCTTTTTCCTTCTTTTTCAACAGCACTTTTAGCCAGGGCCACTAAGAAAATAAGGTAGTTGTTCCACGCTGGCCTTCAAAAAGGTTACTCTGTAAAGCCAAAATCGCCTGCATGCCAGTGAACAGTGTGGCTGTTTGTTAGCTTAATGATATTAAAAGATTCCCTCGATTGGTTGTCTAATCTCACTTAAAATCACTTTAGTTAGGACAGGGTTATGTATTCGGCTGCTGATTTACATAATGTTTGTTTGGGGAGCGCTTGGGAGTCAAACTCGGGGGACACAGTGGCTTGACAACCGACGCAAAACATTAAACTAGTTTATCCAAACCAGAGGTGGGTTATTTTAATCGGTTGTTTTCTATCCCCAGTGTATCTAAAACACTCAACCTGATTTACATTCAAATAAACACATTCACGCTTGCCCCGTCTCTCCTCCTTTACTTCCAAAATCTCCACCCACTCTTTGACAAAAGAGGCGTGTCTGTCTTGAGTAATCCAACACCTGCCCCATTCAGGCGTGTTACTGTAACTGGCTAAACAGCCTGGACCTGTGAGAGCAGGCAGAGAGCATAAGCACTCATCCCTCTGATTTACTTCACACTTTAAAGCTCATGTACCTGCTACAGAGGCAAGAGGGACAAAAAACACAAAAGAAGACACAGGCAGAACTTCATCCATGCTGATCCGTAACAGGTGAAAGCGGTCTTTCTCTTTGTAATCCGTGTTGGATATGTCCGTGGAGGATGTCAGCAGTACAGGAGCTGTGGTGGACCCTTGTGAAGCCCAGAGCCAGGATGGGATTGTTTTGGTCCAGATGGCTAGTCTTTCCATGCATATGTTCGCTCCAGCAGACTTCAAAGGGAAGTTCAGGAAGATCCAGCCTAGAAAAAGACCCACCATCTTCAACGAAGGTACTGCTTTGGTAGTAAGAGGCGCTGTTTTTAACATCTCGATCCTGTTGTGACACGCGAGTCATCCTTTGTAATGTGTAATTTCATTAGATCTGTCTTTAATGTCTTGCCAAGTGGTAGACTCCCATCTTTACCTCACACAGAGGACATCAAACTCGTGTTTCTGGTAGTTTTTCTTTTCAGTCAAATTATAGCCTGCAGTTTGTTTCAGTGTTAAAGCTCATCACATGAAACTTTGTGACACAACAATATGATGTCATGCAGTGACTGTGTTTTAAGACATTCTGGTAGCCTTTAGCTAGAGATCATTGCGCAGGCGGGGAATTTCGCTGAAACTTGTGGCTGGTTTGTGGTTGTATCGTCCCTTTTAATTTTCTTTCCGCGTTATTAGAGCCAGGCTTGAGAAGCCATGTAACATCACCTCCACCCTCAAATGTTAATTGTGGAGTTTTGTTTGGATTTGTAGGTAGAGACAAAAAGGGGCTCCCATGGGCTGAGAGGATCATTTGCCACACAGTTAGTGATCTTAAGGGACTTCATCTGGGACCTGTGTCTACGTGAGCAATTGTGGAAGAGGGGGAAGGGTGGGTGTGGATGATGACAGATAGCTTCAAGATCAGGAAAGAGATCATTTTGGGTTTTAATTAGACCCTAGTTAAACCAGCATCTCAAATCATCCGGAACCACAGCTGGGATGGTCCCTATCCAAAGCCAACATATAGGAAAAAGGGCAAAGAAAGTAAATAGAAAGAAATTTTTTTTTTAATATGAATTGTTATTAACATGTCTAATATGTTCGCATTGGTGGTAATAGATGCACTATTTTTAGGATCCTGACATTAAACGGTTTTGTTTTTCATAAGGGCAGCATCCAAAACATTGCAAATACAGTACTAAGTAAAAAAAAAAGTATAACATATACCACTGTTCAGAAGTTTGGGGTTGCTCCATTTTTATGAAGTCTCAAAAGGCTGCATTTATTTGATCAAAAATCCAGTAAAATCTGTTGTGAAATAGCTGTTTTTATTTTAATATGTTTTAAAATGTACTTTATTCATGTGATGGCAAAGCTGAGTTTTCAGCATCATTACTCCCTGTCTTCAGGGTCACATGACCCTTTAGAAATCATTTTAATATGCTGATTTGCTGCTGGGGAGGAATCTTTTAAACATTCAAATCAATGTTGCAAACAGTTGTGCTGCACAAATTTTGTAATACTTTGTATATTAATAGACATTTATTATTTAATAGATATTATTTATTTGAAATATTAAAAAAACGTTTTTTTGCTGTCACTTTTGATCAGTTTGCATTCTTTTTAAATAAAAAAATTAACTTCTGTTTAAAAAAAAATCTTAATGACCCCAAGCTTTATGCAATGGTTAGTGAAGTCTTAAAAAGTCTCAAAAAGTGATGCAACAATGAATTATGAACAGAAAAAAAATCTTGAAATCCAGACAAACCTATTAAATCGAATGGATTTCATTAGATGTTTTCTTCTGTTTTGACTACACACACACACAAAAAAAAAACAGAGCCGATTAGGAAAATTCTGCTTGTCTCTGCAAGGCTTTTGAACAGGATGAAATACAAAATGTATTATTTCAACAGTTGAATATGAAATTTGAGGGATATATTTAAAACAAAGAGACAGAGTGAGAAAGACTCTGGGCAGGGAAATTGTGGATAGTGGTTTAGAAGTCATGGGTATAATCCACATTGTAATTGTTTCAAAGGTTTGATTTGTGGTATATTGTCCAGTTTTAACTGGTTCTCCTGTACATTCCTCTCAAATGCTATAAAAGAGAGTACATTAAGGGTTTTAGTCGAGTGGGTGCCTGTGTCTCCCATTATTATTATTTTTTTTTTTCTGAGCTGTACTGAACAGGCGTGTCAGGTGCCTTTAAGACCAGAAACCCTCTGCTGAAAAGGCCTTTTATCAGAGGAGAAACCAGCTGAACAAAAAAAGCTGTGTTTCTATAAGAGATTTATCGAGTAGCCTGAATTATTCATGTACAGCGATTTTATGTAGATTTTATTCACTCACCCTCATGTTCCAAATGTAAAGATTTGTCATGAAGAATTTTCAGGTGTTACAGCGTCTCTCAGGTTCTCTTATTTAATTTTAGCATCTTGACCTGTCACTGACTCTTATTGGAAATGTCCCAAGTAGAGCATTGGGTTTTGGAAGGCATTTTGCTCCCCAGCACTGACACGGAACTAGTATCATGGTAACGGGATCCCAGTTGCTGGATAGTTATGAGTCAGTGATCCCTGTGCAAGAGTCTAACAGCTGGCAGAGGCCGCCTGACGCTCTGAATGTTTGGAATTCTGGGGGTTTCTTGTAAAGATTATCCGAGCATGACTGCTGTGTAGCTCGTCTAGCAGAGAACAAAATCATTAACAGTTTGGTAGGTCATCAGTTGATGCCTTGTATGAGTTATGCAGCAAAGCAAGCATCTGACTCAGCATTTAATTGCTCTTCATTAATAATACAAACTATTTTAAGCAGCTGTATACTGTTTTTAGATTGTACCTGCAGGCATAGCCTTACATTATTTTCCTGCGTGGCTTTTATAGCAACTCTCTTTGTTTGTCTTGGAAATTAAATACGTTTACCATGTGTCTGGTAAAAGATTACATCAGTTATTCTAATCTTTAACTTTTTATGCATGCATTTGATTACTACCGTTTTGGTAGTAAATTGGTAATAAATCATTAAGCAGAAGAATCAAGAATATTTAAAACAGGGAACAAAAAAAGAAAAATGCCACAAGAAACTGTTATTGTAAACGTTTTAATAAATTTGTATTTTTATAAATTCAACTAAAGAAATATAATTCTTTATTAAGTATTATTATAATATGAATTATATTAAACAATTAAAGTGTAAAAAGTGTTGTTGTGAATGCCGTTGGCTTAATCAGTTTATCAGAAGAAACCAGACTGGTTGGAAGGCTCTAAAATCACCTTAAATGTGGTATTTGGAGAAAGTTTATTTTATTAGATGTACATAAGCTTTATTTTTAAGTGATTTTATTTTTTCAGCGAGTCAGCTCACCAGAAGAAACCGTGAGAGCATTTATGTGCTGTGGAAGTAGTGGGTGTGACCCCCAGCTGCTGTGGAGATGTGCCCGGGGCAGCTGGGAGAACGCCGCATGTAGCAGTTAAAGCCTCGACAGACCCTGGCAGACAGCACATTTACAAACTTTTTCAGCAAAAACACAATTCATTTTGCACTGATTTATGTCAGCACTTCATTGTATATAAATACTGGCAGTGTTTGCCAGAGCTTTGCCAGAAACTGGTCATTTTTATGGCTCCCTGAATATGAATCAAGCAGCATCTGTCGTATGCAGTGAGTAGCATAAAATATCCAAATAATAAGCAAATTAAAGGGATTTACACAGTATGCATGTTTAATCTCCCTCATTTGTTTTATGATTTGCAGAATAAAGATCCGTTCCTCTCAGTTTCACATTCTGTGACAGGATGTGAATGATCTTTCTCCAGTCTTTTGGCTGAGAGCTATGATACATTGCACTAATTATATGCTCCGTCAATCAAGTTGTCATACAGTTTCCAGAGCCAAATGTATTCGTTTGGTGTAAACATACTGTATATTTGCAATGGGTAGAATTAATATTACTGTTGCTCGTATTTATAGTTAGGTTTATAAGCATTTCCTTTGTGCTTCTTCTTCTTTCTGTGGACATTTTAATAAAGGCAAGCCAAAAGAGAACAAAAAAGAACAAGAATTTCTGGAAAGATAATGAGCATAGTGGAGAACATGTTTGGTAACTCACCAACCGCTGTTAACAAAAATTAAATCCCACCGCTTTCACATGGAAACTATTTACTTTAATCCTTCCACAAGTCCTACGTTCTGTCTGTTGTAAGTGAACATCTGAGAGATTAGCATCACATTCCTTTACTGATGTATATCAACCATTAACACAATAATGCTTTGTTTGTTCCATTCTGGAAGTATGTTTTGTAAATTTGATTGTTTGCCATCACAGGAATAAATTACATTTTGTTATTAGTTTAATAAATAACATTTAACAATATTATATTACTATATATTACTGTTATAACTGTATTTTAATGAAAAGAATATGAATTCATATTTGAATCTTTAAATTTAATGAACTTCTCAAGGTTTCAAAAAACAAACAGACTCTAATAATTAAGGAATGTTGCATACTGGCCGTACATCTGTTGTTACTACACAGAAGGGAACACAATAATCAGACTAGCCATACAGGTTCATACGAATCAGCTCTAGTCTCCTTCCTCTGTTTTTAAATGAAAAATTCTAATGAATTTGAATTCTGGTGTATAACTTGGACTGGCTGTGGTTTTGATTTGTTTAATAACTTGAAGCAAGGCTTTTGGTTGCACTTTGTCCTACAGGGACATTACCCAGTGGTGACATCACTGTCTTGGGGAAAGCCTTAAAGACAAAGAAGACAATGATGTCATAATGTAACTGTTGTGCCTTCCGCGTGAGTCAAACTGAATGCTCAGCAGTGAAGTACTGAATCACATTTTAGCTTTAGAATCTTAGAACACATATGTGTGTTCAGGGACATATGTCTTGTATGATCTAGTGTCTGGCTGCAGTTCTGCATGTCAGCCAGCAGATGGTGTGACGATATACCCCCTTTCCCACTCACTGACTTGTCATCTTCTCATGCCCAGTAAACACCCAAGAACATATGAATTTGTGCATAATTGGCTGTTGCCCTCCCCCTGCTGCATTATAAAATGTAATTCTGTATGTAATATCAAAGCACCTAATTGTAGAGGAATAGTTCACCCATAAAAGTTGGCTGAAAATTTACTCAACCTCAAATCATCCAAGATGTAAATGAGTTTCTTTGTTCAGAACAGATTAGCTGAACATTTTGTTTTATATCACTTGCATGACTGCCAGTGGATACTGTGCTGTCAATGGGTGCCGTCGGAATGAGAGTTCAAATAGCTGCTAAATACATCACAAAACTGCACATGGCTCCACTCAGTCAGTAAACATCGTTGGCAGTAAAAAGCTGTGTGTGGGTAAGAACCAAATCCATATTTGTGATGTTTTTAATATTCAAACCATTTTTTCCAGCTAAAATATTAGTCCTCTATCCATAATATTGCTTTCTCTGATGAAACAGTCACCTTGTCTTAATCAGGAAAGAAGTATGCACAGATCAAGCCCTGTTTACAGTTCTGACGGCACCCATTTACTGCAGATGATTAAATGGTGAGCATGTGATTTAATGCTATATTTCTCCAGACCCAGTGAAGAAAATACTTTCAGCAAATGTTCCTTTTTGGGTGAACTATTCCTTTAATAAACTAATATTAAAATATAATGTTTACAGTGAAAATAGCATTGAGTGTTGTTGTTATGGCAAGCTGATCTGCTGAAAGACACCAGGGGGTATTCCAGAAAGCAGGTTATGTGACACACCCGGGTAAATTAGTGGATAACCTCAACTTTCGGTTCCAAAAACGGAGGTAACTTTCTGGTTATGTATGTTACCTTAGAAACTTACTATCTGAAGATAACCTGCTTGGTAGCAGGTTATGTTCCAGGGTTAGTTTGTTTCAGAAGGATACTGAGCATGGTGTGCCCTTTTGATGACGATCCTGTGGACGTTGAGGCACAAATTACAAAAGGCACAAAAGTTTTTTTATTCGGTTTTCAAAAGATTAGTTTATTTATTTAACACATCTCATGAGACCACATATTGCAAATGTCACTAACCCCGGATCTGCGCTTAGCACAGAGGAAAAAAAAATGCGTCAGTTTTTTTGCGTCAGGGCATTTTTTGTACAATGTGGGCATGTGCAGTGGCGTTTCTACACGGAATTACTCCCTGGGAGAGAGCCCCTCTTGGACCCCCCCACCCCCAATTATGTAGCAATGATTGATTGATGTTTGACGCCGTGAAGGATAGTGTATGTCGATTACTTTATATATGTGATGAGAAAAAGAATTTTAAATGACGAAGTTATAGTATTGTAATGTCTTGCCGTTATTCATCTAACCATGGGAACACTAATACCATGCAACTTTTTATTTTATTATTGCCGATTTGGTTTGAGCACCGTAATGTGTCTGCATTTAGCCAAACCAATGATCAAGCTCCCATGTGTCTTGCAATATGTGATTGTAGGATAACATCAATGCATTAACTTTGAATAAAACGACCAATCAGAAGAGTTGAGTTGCACTTCCGACATCTTTCAGTCGTTCATATCTTCTTTGTTCTTGTGCAGCAATATCAAGTCAGTCCATTACACATCTCTGTCCGTGACTGTAACAGTTAAACTTTTTTATAATGGCTGCAAATGAACCAAACCCACTCAAACTAACTTGAACATAAACACACACAACATTATTTTTTAGTCGTATTGCTTTTTATTCATTATTATTGGCTTTAATTCTTCATACACTTGCTTTCAAATTCCAGCTCCGCCTCTGTGAAGTATGCCAGTCCCTTTTTTTTCACTGTCATTTTCCATTTTGACTCGTGAAATCGGTGATCCATTAAAACTGTCTTTATGCACGCACATTAACTCTGGGTAACCAGTAGGAGGTTGATTAAACTTACTCTTCGCAGGTGTTTTGGAACCAACATACTCACGGCATGCGGGCTTGGGGTAAATCAACCCAGAGGTTATGTTTTACCAAATGGTAAGTTAACCAAGCTTTCTGGAATACCCCCCAGCACTGAAAGCATCAGCGAATCAGCTTGCAGCATCATTCAACTGAAACATATTTATGTTTAGATGGCAAATGAGAACATTGAGGTACATTGTTCTGTACCAATCTGGTCAGGACAGTACTCCAGTAAACAAACAAACCCCTCCCCCTTCCTTTTTCTTGATGTCCTTCTCAGTGAGACTGGACAATACCAACAGCAGCTCGCTCTCTCTCTCTTTCAGTCTCTCTCTAAGAGCCAATCCTCTTAATGCAGAGTGAGAGAGAGAGAGATAGAGAGCGGCTGATGAGAGAGCGTGAGGGAGGGGGCAGGAAAGAGAGATGTAGAGAAGAGAGAACAGTTGGTGTTCAGAGCTCACACAGGACACGTACCGAAAGACAGTGCTGCAGCGTATGGCGCTGTAAAGCAGCCTCTATCTCTCTCTTTGCATCACTCCACCAACTCTCTCTGCCTGGATTCTCATCAAGCTACGGAGACTGAGCCTGCTACCCAACCATGGCCAGCCAGCAGGATTCAGGCTTTTTTGAGATCAGCATCAAGTCTCTGCTGAAATCCTGGGGCAGCAGTGAGTACCAACTCAGCACACAAATATACACGCAGTATTCTACATCCACATGAGATGCCGCTGCATGTGTGTGTCGATTTGAGTTGTTTATCTATGCAGTTTATCTTCTTTAGTGCTAGTGACGAGATATATAAACCCTGACGTTATCAGGTGCCTTCGGTTTACTCTGGGATGTTTACATCCTTCTGTTATTTCTGAGATTGTTGGCTTTGGTTATCTAATGTTCACACTCGTAGAAGCACTCAGGATGTCACTTGTAAAGTGATGATGTTAGATGTGTGCGTGTGTGTCCAGTTCATTGGTGTTTGGCTGGAGAGGTTGTGTTATGTAATGACTGCAGACCAAAGGGGCTCGTGATGTGTTTAGGAGGATTTGTGCTGTTGTCTTTTCAGCGTTCAGTGTGAGTGTGCCATGTCAAGGTTATTCTATGCCATGGGTGGTGTATATAAAGATGATGATGGCAACAGTGACATCATATGTTTCTGATGATGTATGTAAAGCATCATTTTACAAAGTCTGTTTGTATAAGTGTTATTGTTTTGTGTGAAGGACAAATAAGCTATTCTAGTTTAGATTAAGCTGGTTGTAACAACAATAACTGGTTTTGATTCATCATTGATTATTCTGTTATTAAATGTATTCTATAGAGTAGTTGTTATGACCTTAAGTGAAACATTTAGTTTGATGTTGAATCTGAAGTGAATAGAGTTTGACATTTGTTTAAACCAGGTCTTAGCCTCACAAATCACCTTTTAAATACATACAGTTTAAACATGTTAAGTCAGTGATTTGTAGTGTGTGTGTGTGTTAGAGGGATCTCCACCTTGCATTGTCAGCAGAGGTAGAACTGTCAACTGAAGGTGATAAAGATGTGTTTTTCTTGTTCAGAGGAGATGTGTTGCTGTCCAGTGGCTGTTAATTTGTTCCCATGTGTTTTAGACGTGCTGCTCGATCCCTGTGAAGTAGAACAGGTGGCCTGGTAACAGTCTGCTAACTCACTCAAGCAAATCCACTCAAATCTCTTTCCAGTCCCTCTGATCTGTTTTTCTACATGCTCTCTTTCTCACTTTTTCTCTCGCGTGCTCTCAGTTTTGTTCGCTATCACTTGCTGTGCTTTCCAGATGCCCTGTCTTTTTTGTTAGAGCCACCTTTTTTATATAAGCTCAACCTGCTGTGAATTAGCCTTGTGTACAAAGTGATTATCAAGAAAAGATAGAGCAACAAGTAATCACGTTGAGAGAAAGAAAAGTAGATGAATGGAGATAGGAGTCATGTATGTTCGTATTGATACGTAAGGTACAGTTTGTTTCCGCTTTTTAAAACACACTTTCATGTTCATGTTCACACACACATGTTTATTATCGAGAGCGATTATATGTTCTCTAGAGCGATTACTGTATTATACTGTGTTTCCAAGCAATCGCTTGGACTGGATCTAGTAGTTATGGTGTGTCTGTACTTGCCTTGCACTGATTCATAATTATTGTGTATAATGCTGTAGTTTAGGAACAAATGTGTCCCTTTAGCTACATTTGACCCTCCTTTGGTAACATATAAATGTGCTCATCTGAAAAAAAACTAACTTTTTTGTAATGCATTTCGTAAATGCAAAGGCTGTTATTTTATGATGTATTAATTTGTCCATGTTGGTGTCATTTTAATAACTAGGTAAACATTCCTCAGACTCATTTAAATACTGAGTATATATGGGTCTTATATACGAGACTTTTGACTTATTTAGTATATAAACTAGTACTACTATATTTAGTTTTAAACTAGTTCCACTATGTTTTTTGTGCATTATGATGTCATATATCCATCCCATTATTAATGTAACATTACGTGTTGTCCTAATTGTTTTTTTTTATTGTCATCGCTGGATTTCATTTGAATTTAAATCTAGTGTAATATGATGTTGGAATTGCCATTATGGCGCCATCACTGCAAACTCCTGTGAATCTAGTGGTATTCAGTGAAATGCAATGATGAAAGTGAAATATGATATCAGAATAGCTTGTGTCACACCATCATTCACTGGATACCATTGGATTCACCGGAGCCATTCTCACAAAGCCATTCTCATATCATATTTCATTGGATTTTAGGGGTATTATACTGGTTGCATCCGAAAGCTATAAAATGCTGCTTTCGGAGACAACATTCCAAGGCAGGAAAAAGCATTAAAGCACGTCCGAATCCAAATTCTGCCTCACTTCCTGACTCGAATTCTGAAGGCAGCATAGATGTATCCTTCGCTGTCTTTGATATCCAACAATTCTGTGCGTTCCGTTCTATGATGGTTGAGACAAAAAATAAAGATGGCGTCTGAAAGTTGCTTTTGGTGGTCAGTTTGTGTGTAAATGTATATTTTTGATTAACGTTCTGCACTTTTGATATTATTTTTAGTGAGAAATTAGCATTTTAGTAATTTAAAATTAGTTTCGTTATCATTAAAACTCTAAAACTCTGTCCGGAATCGGCTTCATGAGATGCATTCATGCAAAACCACTGCCTGCAAAGTCATTGCCTCATAAGGCAGCGACACAGCAAGTCAGCTGTCCAGACATTTGGACGCAGCCATTATCAGAATGGCTGTTGTGGCATCATCACTGGTGCACTCCATTGAATCCAGTGATATCCATTGAAGTGCAGTGATGAAGTGAAATATGATAGCAAAATAACTGAATAACTGACATCATCACTGTATTTCACAGGATACCAATGGATTCACTGTGACGCACAGTGATGGTGTCACAAAAGCCATTCTGATATCATATTTCAATGTTATCATAGTTATACACATTATATCAAAATGACTATTGTGACATCATCACTAGCAGAAGGGCTGTTGTGACATCATCACTAGATTAAATGTAGCTCTTTTGCTAATGTTTATTTCATACCTATAATATCCAGTGAAATATGTCATATTCAGTGAAATATAGTATCAGAATCACTGGGTTCAATGAGTGTGCAGTCACAATAGCCATTAACATAGCATATTTCACTGAGTGTGAATTCCAGTGAAATACAGTGATGATATCATAAATGCATCATCATGTCATAATGGGTATTATGAGTTCACAATGCATATTCATAAAGGGCATTGTAATTCTTTTATTGAATGTAGAAATGTACTTATTCTATATGTGTACTTGTTTTGAAGATTAATTGTGTGTGCCCCCAGTAAAAAGAAATGCGTGAGTTAGAAGTGTGTGTGTGTGTGTGTGTGTGTGGGTGTCGGTGCTGAGTTTAAATATAGCACCACATAGTCCCTCCCACCCTCTCTCTCTTTCTCACTCAATCTTTCACTCGCTCTCTTGGCTTTGCTTGAATTCCAGCTTGACCTTCTCTTCAGTGAGGTCTTGCTTTTATCAAAAGTCTACTAGGAGGTACACAGGAAGGCTGTGTTTCCTTGAACTTGCGGTCTACTTCTCCCATGACTCCAAGAGCAAAGCCCTGCTATCCCAAGTTCGTGGCTGCCCGGTATGGTGCAGGTCTACAAAGACAGGGTGGGAAGACAGAAGGAAAGTATGGAGCTCTGGTGGAGGTAGAGGGCTAGTTTTGTTTTGGATTACTGGAACTGACACGGCCGCATCATGGAGCTTTCTCCCGTGCGGTGGAGTCGGGCCAGCGTCATCAACTTCATCAAGGGCCTTGGTAGGTGCCACATGAGCGAAGGGTCTGCGGGTGCGTGGGTGTTGTTCATGTTCTCAGCGCTTGCTGTAAGGAGGTTGCATTCTGTGGATTCCTAATAGTGTGTTCAAGGCTCAAAATATTTCACAATTCCTTTTCAGCAACTCCCCTCCTCATTCAGTTTAAACCGCTCGGGCTCAACAGCAGATTTGGAGGTGTCAACTGACATCCCCTGTTTGTCCATAAATAAAGTTGTTGATGTTAAAGTTATGTACAGATGTCTGTCAAGCCAAATTGACGATTAAAAAAAATGTCCGTTTTGGTTTTGTTTGATAATAAGCATTCAACAGCTTCTAAATACTCCATCTAGGAGGTTTGTCGCATGTCATTTAGCACAAGTACTAATCATTCCATTGTTCTACCCTTGACCTGGGCAGTGGTCAGGTTATGAACTCTTATTAGCATGGTGTGAAGTTTAAACTCTGAGGTCTGCCAGAGGGATTTTTGCATCGCAAAATGCCAGCCTGACATGCAGTGCATTTCTTTATTGGAGCATACCGAAAGAATGTCCTAACTATATCTGAACATCAGAATATTACAAAGACTGCATGCAGTGGCGGTCCTTTACGAACATCCACTACACTGTAATGTTGTATCAACAGGTTTTGCACAAGCATATTTTTTAGAAAGCTGAAAAGGTCTAGATAAGACCTAAGAAGTATAATTATGACTGTGTGTCTAGAATTGTCTACTTTTGATGCTACTTTAGGGGGTGAGCAATCACTGTGCTGAATTGCTGGATTGCTTTAGTTTTATATTAGCAAAAACTAGTTAATGAACAGTCCTTTTAACAGTTTTAATCTCTAACTGTTCGTAAAAGCACTTACGCAATCATTATTTTTAGGTAACTGCCTCATTTTAAGCTGCTGCACGTCTTTTAAAAATGTTCATATTAGGGTTTTTTCCCTTATTCGTTGTGCAGCTTGTGACTTGTGAGGTTGCAGGGGTCTATTCTAAGAGGAGCACATGCTCGAAGCCCCTGCAGCCACATGACGTGGGCTCCCCCGGCCCCGGACTGCCTGCTGACCCCCCTCCCCCCTTTGGGAGCGATGACATGGTCTTGCCAAAAATGAAAACACCAGCTGCTCCATCCCTGGTCGATATGACATGGTGCTCTCAAGGCATAGACTCAAGCCTCAACCCTAACATTGGCAGCACCAGTTTGAGTATCTCATATCTGTGGAAATATCTTTTAAATTTAAGAATCCGACTAGTTGCTTCTATCTAAAAGCATTTGATTGGTCTGGCACTTTTGCTTCTGTATGGGATCAGAAAATCAGTTGTATTCACTAGAGTGATTAGTACCACACAACATGTCGGTGCTTGTCAGTGCACTGATAAGCACAACAATTAAGTTACAAATCAGATCCTTTATTAAACCTAATTTAATTAATCCTTTTTTTTTTTGCTTTTCCAGCATCCCCCATAGGAAAGCGCCCCCTCCCCCAAGTAAGCAGCACTCTGGGCGAGAGAAAAGGTCCAGTTGCCACCATGCCGGTTACCGTGGACCCAGAGAGCAAACCGGGCGAGTATGTCCTCAAAAGCTTGTTCGCCAACTTTACCACCCTGTCTGAACGCAAAATCCGCATCATCATGGCAGAACCACTGGTAAGAGACCCTTTTTTTGTTTGATGTCAAGTTTAACGTCTCTTGGGATCTAATTTTCCAAAGCATTTACATGCAGATCATCTGAGACACAAGACCTCAAACTCAAGTAAATAATGTCTAGCCTATATTAAAACCACAAGTCAGAGTTTGGTTTGAGGCTTTCTTACGCCTCATTTCAGCTTATTCTCTGGTATGCTGAGTAGTCCAGAAAAACAGGAAGTGTACAGTATGCTGTCTAAATCAATTAGGGAAAAGAGGAGAGGTATGTAACAGCCATGGCATACAAGTTATTAATGACTGTGCTTTGGCTTTCATTAGTAATTGCTTTAGTTGGCAGGCATCGAATGTTAATACTTCATAATATATCTTCAAACTGCACTAATAGCCATGAGAGACTGTCTGTTTTTGCTGCAGTGGCTCAGGTTGCTTGGTCTCTCTCTATCACTGTAATTCCATTATGCTGGAGTGCAGATTTAAGTGGACAGGAATGGGTTTCATCTGCTTGGTATGTTCAAGCCAAAAAGCTCACAAACCATACAGGAAGCAGTCAAAGCTCTTAGCACACCCATTTAAGTAATATCAGTGTGTGCTTTAAGTTAATTTGTGACTTTGTCATCACAACTAAGGTGCTGAGTTTTATCAAGCGCATTTGCAAGTCAACAGCTAGTAATGTACAGTTCACAATTTATAGATCAAAATATAATATTTACGTTTAGAAACAGATCACAGCCACAGCTAGACATCTATATTCGACCTGTTTGTAGAATCCCAGCTTTCCTTTGACCATGGCCACCCTTGTTAACCTGAAACTGAGTGCGTGTGTCCACAAGTGTGTCTGTGTGTTATGGGGTTAATCACTTGATTTGACCTTCAGACCCAACCCCAGTTAAGATGTCCTCTTGGCCTTAAGGGCTTCTTTCCCACGCCTGCATGTTAAAGCTGTGGCATCTTTAGATTAAATTCAGAGGATTACAGAATCAGTATAAGAGTCTTCTCTGACTTCTTTCAATCAATGACAAGGCTATTAACTTCTTTTTGATGTTCTGCAGGAAAAGCCCCTCACCAAGTCTCTACAAAGAGGAGAAGACCTCCACTTCGATCAGGTGAGATAAGTTGACATTTTCCATGCCCTTCCTGACCTATAAGACTTTTTTCCTGGATGACACACACTCACAATTAAACAGTCAGGGCTGTAGATATATTTTAGTTTTCTTTCCACCAAAAATTGACATCTCTAGAAATGATAAAGTAATGTTGGAACAGAATAAATGATGTGCTCCCATACCATTCGACTTCTCTTGCCTTTCTCCCTTGGTAGATTTTTAGTCATCATCAGTCAGACCCTAAGAATAGCATTCCTATAGTTGGTGCAATGCTGTCCCGACTTTACCCCTCTGTACTGAATTCTTAAGCAGTCTGAACATGAGTGTGTGTGTGTGTGTGTGTGCATGAACATCTCACAGTGGTTGGGGGGAATACCAGGCCCAACTCTGCCCAGACACCCCTCCCTTCCTATATTTGGTTTAGCTCAGCCTTTAGGACCGCATCCACTCTCTGGATTTCAATTCTGTCTGTTTTCTGATGACCCGAATACCACCCATAATAACATTTTATTTATGCTGCATCTCAATTTGCCTAGTCAAGCTACAATATGCCCTAAAAGTATGTATTCATTTTCTGGAGAACAGAACAGAAGAATTGACATGTTTTGGGACATACTGCTAAATCCTTCCCTAAAACACAATGTGTGATGGGAAATATTTACCAGGTTACTTTTTTCAGATCTACGCTTCAAATTTCCAATGCAAACCATCCTGATACTTTTGGATAATTATTTCAATTATTTTGGATAATTACTACAATTTATAACACACTATTTCTTATTTCAAATACTATTTTGGATATAAATATTGTATACTATATATTATACAAACTGAGACATACCATTACAGTGCAATACAAAAGATTGAGTCTTTTATAAACTTTAAATTAAGCGCTATGGACAACATGTACATTTTCTACATGCATAAATTACCCAGATAACTTCTGTTGCTAAAATATAGATGCTGCATAGTTTCACATACTATTTTGTACAGTACGCAGGATACTAATTTTCCATTCCGTGCATAAAGTTAATTTCCCTTTGTGTTAATGCTGTGACAGCTGATGAACAATCTCCTGAAGTTGCTTCCTATGTTTCCCCACAGCTGATCAGCACTATGAGCTCTCTGGCTGAGTATTGTCTTCCCTCCATCCTGCGGACGTTGTTTGACTGGTATAAAAGACAGAACGGCTTGGAAGATGAGTCTCATGAGTACCGCCCACGTGCAAACACCAAATCAAAAAAGTGAGTCTTCACCAAGATTACTAAAAAGTTTCTTCTTAGATAAAACAAGGCTCTTATATAGAGCATGGGGAAATGTTTGTCAGATTAAACCCTGTCTATATGGAGTATACTTGACATAAAGCTAAAGCATACAAAGTGAAAGTTTGATTTGATTTAATGTCTTTTGCTGTAAGTGTATTATCCTCTTAAGTGTAAATGTGTGTGTTTATGTATGTGTGATTTAGTGTAGCTGAAAGCGTGTGATTGATGCCTGTCGTCAGGAAACTTTGTCTCATCTTATGAAATACAATCTCTACTGCAGTGCACTGCAGAAAGCTCATCTGACATTAGGTCAGTAATAGCTAAAGGGCTGTGATGATTGGCTGTTTTTGAATAGTTGCACTAACAAGATTAGCATCGTCTGCTGGATTTTTTTCCTGTGGACATTTTTATGTAAGTCTACTTTCATAATAATGCATTTTTTAATAGTGTATTTTAGGTCGCATGAACCCTAAATTCTTTGCCACATATTAGTGGTAAAGGCAAGGTAGAAATTCCTAAGCAGTGATATGCGATCTCGTGTCCGCAGACGGTAATCAAATAACGCTATTGGCAGTTAGGTTTGGTTTCATCAGTGCTTTAGAATCAAATACAGGCCATAGAGGATTTCAGAAGCTTTCATGGCACAAACCCCGGAAGCATGTTTATATTATTGACTTGCAGTGATTGTTTATCAAAATGTGATTTACTTGGTTTCTTGTTCCCGCTCTATTTCAGCGATGAACAGCAGAAAGATTATCTGATGGAAAGGAGGGACTTAGCAATAGACTTCATATTCTCATTGGTGCTTATTGAGGTTTTAAAGCAGGTAGGTTATAAAAAATTTTAAAAGATTTTTTCTATGTGTATTGTTTAATTTATATGTATAGTTATTCATTTAATTTGAATAAAAATCTGTGATATTTTACATTTTATTTTATTGTACTCATATAAAGTAATAAAAAATATATGAATTAATAAAATGCATTATTTAATAACATTGTATTATTTAATATGTGTTTATTTATTTATTTTTACTCATCCTTTTTCTGGTTTTCTTTGTAGATCCCTCTTCACCCCCTTCTGGACGGTCTCATTCAGGAAGTCATTAACCTGGCCTTCAAACACTTCAAGTACAAAGAGGGGTAACAATCTATTGAAGTTGTTTACTGCATCCACCATAATCTATTATTTTCCTGCACGTGTTCGCATGAATGAAGTTGCCTAATAAGCATTTTACATGATTTTAATTTTCCCTCAATCAAGTGTACTCACTGTAAATGTAAGTGCTGTTAAGTCAGTAAAAATAATGATCTTTCTCTGTTCTGCAGGTACCTTGGGCCCAACACAACCAACATGCACATAGTGGCTGATCTGTATGCAGAGGTTGTCGGTGTTGTGGCCCAGTCCAGGTAAATTATGAAACAGCTAAATTATTTAAAGTTTAATGTGGAGTCAAATTTTGGACCAGTGAAACCAATGTTGTGTTGCGGCACCACTATAAAACCTGGATCCTGAAGCAAAACCACATGCGTTCGCTTCAAAATTCCCACCTCACCTCGAAATGGATGACTCCATGATTTCTTTTGAAGCCAGCGACCTGGTTTCAAGTTCAAAATGATGGCGGCATTCTTCTTCCTGTGACAGAGTGTCTAGTGTTAGATGAAACACTAATGGGAGCCCATTACACTGATAGACGAGACGTCTCGTCATGTTCGCAGGGATCTTCATCAGTGCCACAAAGATGAAGCTTCTCCCTATAAGTATGAGAGCACCGATACTGGCAGTAATGGCCTCTTTCCATATTTAATAGTGTGAAAAATGTCCTTGTGGCTGCACTAATAATAAGGAAGTCTTAAAATTCTGGAAGTGTTTATTGAAGTTAGGTATGCATGGGTCTGTTCTTCTCCCCAGTGCGGTACATGATGAATAGCATAAACAGTGTGTACAGTGCAAATACACTTTATTTCTCTGAGTGGGAAAGTAGACAGTTAGTTTGTAGCTCACCTAAAACAAACATTAATTCTTGCAGAGAGCAATGCCTCCCTATTCCCCCTCCAGATGCCTTTCTAAATATAGAGCTGAGGATCTCTCCCTCTGTCAGAGCGAACTCACAAACACACAAACACTCCCTAACACGTGTACCATCCGTGTCCCAGCCGAACAGTATTTGCTGACTTTAGAGGAGTGGATTGAAACTAAAAAATTTGATTGAATTAATTTACTGATATTTCAAATACTCGTTTAGTTGAAGTTGATTGCATTCGTCATTCATCCTGAGACAATCCCTCAAAAGAAGACAATTAATTTAAGTAAATTGTGATTTGAGTTTTGGTCAGTAATAGATGTAGATGGAAAACATTTCTTTACACTGCATTATTTTTAAATTATGTTTATGCTCATGTGTCCATTTTTTTGCTTCAGCATAAATTTGCATCGACTTATAAATAAGAAACATCATACGCAATTTATTGTAAGATGTATCATGCAAATAAAAATAAGCAACAATTCGTAGTTGAATCACTACTGCAGAATGATGGAGATCAAACCAAAACTATGCTATATTTTTATTATTATTATTATCCAGGTTTCCTGCAGTGAGGAAGAAATTCATCTCAGAGTTGAAGGAGCTCAGGCAGAAAGAGCAGAGCCCGTATGTGGTCCAGAGCACCATCAGCCTTATTATGGGGGTCAAGTTCTTTCGTATTAAAATGTACCCAGTGGAAGATTTTGAAGCATCTTTCCAGTTCATGCAGGTAGACAACAAATCAATACCACAATTGTTATTTTTTAATTGACAAATGGTGTAGACTGTGGTAAATGCAAATCTTTCTATTGCACTCTTATATGTTTATAGGAGTGTGCTCAGTATTTCTTGGAGGTGAAAGATAAAGACATTAAACATTCTCTGGCTGGACTCTTCGTAGAGATACTCGTTCCTGTAGCTGCAGTAAGTACAGCCGTCTTTGCTGCAGTAAACTCTGCCAAGTATTTCAACGTTTAAATATTTGACATAGTTCGCAGAATTTTTCAATTTTGATGCTGTTATTCAAACTGTTATTCATTCTCAACATGACGTTTCTCTTCAGACGGTAAAGAATGAAGTGAATGTGCCCTGTTTGAGGAACTTTGTGGAAACCCTCTACGACACAACCTTAGACCTGTCGTCCAGGAAGAAGCACTCTCTGGCAAGTCTGGCTCTCTTTTCCCATGCTTGAGAGCAGTCGTGGGAGATGCGTCTACAGTAATTGGCTCATAGCTGACATGTTTTTGCTGTCTGTGATGTTTCAGACAGACCATCTGTAAACATTTTTCCCATTTTCAAAACTTAACATTACAACAGCTAATTTTGTACATTCCTGACCTTTGGGACACAGTGGCTGTGTCATGTGTGTGAGCTGTGCATTATGCATTCTTGTTAAAGGGCATTGTTTCAGTTGATTTGTTTGCCACAAATTGGCGCTAAATATTTTACAATCCAGCTTAAAGATAACAAGTCAAGTGGAAAATTATGATGGCAGCAAATTACTTTCTAAAATATGTGTTAGAGCAGTGCTTCTAAAAGTTTAGGCCCTAACCCAAAATATACACTTAAACAGAGTATATGTTAATTTACATTAATGACATGAGTAAATGAGCTGAATTGTTACGAATATAAAGGGATGTAGGGGAGAGAGTACACTTTGTTCTTAAGTGTTTCACTGGCTTTGATCATTCATCCAATTATGTAATTTTGGTTAAGGACATATAATGTAATCACTGATCTGTCTTTTTTCGTTCTCAGGCTCTGTATCCTTTGGTAACGTGTCTGCTGTGTGTGAGCCAGAAGCAAATCTTTCTAAACAGATGGCACGTCTTCCTCAATAACTGCTTGTCCAACCTGAAAGTGAGTCTTTGTGATACAATAGACCTGATATGACGTCAGATTATGGATGAGCATATTGCAACAGATCACATGAAAAATGAATGCAGTTTTGTTGTGCAAGGCAGTTGTGTAAGCATCATGTGATTGCATGTTCTTTTAATTATTGGAGACCACCAGTCAAGTGCACAGATATTTAAAGTGGCAGCAGTTACAAGCAAATAGCTGTTTAAAAATGTGTGAAATGCAGAGGGATTGTAGGAATGTTTTGTTTGCTTGAAGGGGAGGCAGGTAGGACAGTAGAATCCTTTATCACTTGCTTTAACATCTCATTGAACATTCTGTACTCTGCAATTCAGTCTTTATAGAGTTCATGTGTGGGGGTGTGAGAGAGGCAGAGTGAAAGAATGAATGTAATGAGTCGGGGCAAATAACAGCCAATAACCTTCTGGCAATGATGTTTAACACGTAACGTTACACGTTACTCTCTTCAAGCTTTTGTCTTTTATCTGATTTCTGTTATCTCTCAGTTGTCATGTTGTACTTGCAGCGGCCTGCTGCAGTTAGTCTGAGAGCTGCTGACTTGTTATGTAATGAAGGTTTCGACCTGTAGAAAAAAAGATCCTGTTCGCTTCAGTGCCCACGTTTGGTCAAAAGTCAAAGGAAAATGATCTCAAAAATCAAGAAACACCAAACATAAAAGAGCAATTAAGGTTTAAAAATAAAAAATAAGGAACTAATAAGCTAATACAAATTATGGAATTAGTGGAAATTATATAGAAGTACTGCACACATTTGATGAGCATCATTTATCAAATGCATCAAAGGACAATAACTGGAAATTACAGCAAAGTGCTCTTCTTTGTTCTTTTTCAGAACAAAGACCATAAAATGGCTCGCGTGGCACTTGAATCACTCTATCGGCTGCTGTGGGTCTACATGATCCGAATCAAATGTGAAAGCAACACTGCAACTCAAAGGTAGTCTATAGAAAATCAGAAACATACAAGCCGTAATTATAGGAATATATTTCTAATATAAGAAATATTATGGATTGCATTCTTCAAGTAGCGATGAAGAATACGATTTGATTATGTTGATTCTGATGATTGACATCTATTAATATGACATTTCTATCTTTTTATCCATTCCAGCCGCCTCACCTCAATCATATCAACACTGTTCCCTAAGGGTTCACGGAGCGTTGTTCCTAGAGACATGCCACTCAACATCTTTGTCAAAATAATTCAGTTCATTGCCCAGGTTTGACACCCACACACCTTTGTTCATCCGATAAGCGTCTGATAAGAAAATATTATACATCTATGTTTTGTGTCATGGCTTTATCATATAACACACAGTAATATCATCTTTGTTTCTCTTCTTATTACAGGAAAGGCTGGATTTTGCAATGAAAGAAATAATCTGTGATCTGCTAAGTGTTGGAAAGTCAGCCAAAGCGTTCAGTTTAAATCCAGAGGTAATGTTTACTCTCAAACACACACCTTCACATGTTTAGGGGCGTGCTGAACTGAATTGCGCGCAGATGACATTTCATGCTCGCTCGAGTGCTTGAATTGTCCGCAGTTTTGAAATGATCTCGCGGTTCCCGTTTCTTTGCGTGTAGATCTGTTTTCCTCTCGCGTATGTGATTTACCGCGCGCGCCAGCATCAGTGGTGCGCTCGCGTATTATTGGCATAGATCTGCCGCCATAGCAGTGGACCTGCACTGTCATCATTTTGATCAAAGTGTGGGGATCCTCCACTTCCACACTGCTCTAAGAACCGATGTAGCTGCTGCTCTCGGTGTCGCTGTCCATCTTGCCAACGTGTGTGTGTGTTTACATTGTCGGTGAGCAAATTAGCTAAATTTATTCACTTATTGTCACTCCCCCTTTAATGCAGTCTCTGCCTTGTTTCCACACTTTACCCCCACCCCTTAACCCCAGTGAACAACGCCCCTTTTCAGAAAGTTTTTCAAACCAGAGGTGTGAAAAACCACTTCTGAAACAGGGGGGTGTTGTGACCCTTTAAATGTTCTAAGTACTACTTAAAATGAATAGTATGTAGATTTGCTGAGTGTTGGAAATTTCTGTATAGCAATCTAAACTCATACTCAAAAGTGCATTCATCCTAGTTAAGATCTTGTCATTAAAGAAAATGTACATTTGGTTTATCTACTGATATTTGTGTTGTGTGCATGTCTAGAGAATGAACATTGCTCTAAGAGCATTCCTCGTCATAGCCGATAACCTGCAGCAGAAAGATGGTGAACCACCCATGCCGAACACAGGGGCCACTTTGCCTTCTGGGAACACACTGAAGAAGAAAAAAACCTACCTCAGCAAAACTCTAACTGAGGAGGAAGCAAAACTAATAGGTCAGGCCAGTTACATTTTGAACACCTGCTTCTGTGTGCTTGTATTTGTTGTATAATTTGCAGTTTAAATATAGTCTGGATTGTTTGTGCTGTTCCCTGCAGGTATGGCACTGTATTACTCCCAGGTCAGGAAGGCCATTGATTGCATCCTGAGGCACCTGGACAAAGAGGTGGGCCGCTGCATGATGCTCACCAATGCCCAGATGCTTAACAAGGAACCAGAGGACATGATCACGTAAGAGGCTCTTTCTGCTTTGTCTCCACCTGTTATTTACCTCTGAGTGTAACATGAGTGGGTGAAGGGAAAGCTCACAACCAGATAACATACTGTATGAGTCATATCCAGCCCACACACCTTGTTTAGACAGTTTGACATTCTCTTTTTTTTCCTGTTTCCTTTTGTTTCTCTCATCGTTTACTTCTGCATAACTTATCCCTTCTTTCATGGGTCAGGGGTGAGAGAAAACCGAAGATTGACTTGTTCCGGACGTGCGTTGCAGCCATTCCCCGTATCCTGCCAGATGGCTTGTCTAAAATTGAGCTCATCGATCTCTTGGCCAGGTGAGGATCACCATTCACCCTTTGACTAAACAATGTACCTTGCGATTAAAAGCCATAATCGGAACTGATTGTTTTTCTTTTTGCATTTTGCAGGCTGACAGTTCACATGGATGATGAACTCAGACTCATTGCCCAGAATTCCCTGCAGAGTCTGCTGCTAGACTTCTCTGACTGGCGAGAAGATGTGCTGTTTGGGTACACAAACTTCCTGCTGCGTGAAGTGCAGGACACACAGCAGGGCCTGCAGGACTCGTCTGTTAAACTGCTGCTGCATTTCCTGACTCAGTGGAGGTTGGCGATACAGGCGCCTGGAAAACGCTCATCGGAGGTATCAGCATTATGTGCAGCTTGACGTTGTGCTTGAAACTGTTCTTTGCTGGCTATGTTTACTTAGCCAGTGTAAACAGTTCTTGGGAGTTGTGGGCATGAACGTGTGTATGTGTTTATATTCGTTGACCTCAGATGGGAACTCATAGTAGCGGGAGCTCCAGACTGCCGCCTGAGCGAAGTCCTCACTCCACAGTGCTGCACGCTGTGGAGGGTCTGGCCCTGCTGCTGCTGTGCTCCTGCCAGACCAGCACCCGCAAACTGGCTGTGTCTGTCCTCCGAGAGATACGCTGCCTGTTTACAGCCATTGGACAAGCCGAGGTGAGACAATCTGCTGGAATCACGCAAGAAAAACTAAACAAAAACAAAATGCTATTAACTAATTTAACCAAACACCTAATTAGAAGTATGCAGAACAAGGCAGAATAAAACATTGTAGAAAAATACAAAATATAATGTGGAAAAAGGCAATATAGTAAAGAAATATGAGCAGCTTAACATAGAGAAAAGTCTGCAGAATGAATTTACATAGAATAGAAAAAGCCTTTTTTTAAAGATAAAAAAACAGAAATAGAACACATAAAATAGAACAGAAAAGGATTGCATACAATAGAATAAGACCGAAAAAACGGAATAGAATCAAAAAAGAAAGAGTAGAGAAATAAATAAAATAGGTCAGCAGAATAGAGAAAAGACAGCAAAATAAAAAAAGGAACAGAAAAGATATAATAGAATCTGATAAAATAGAAAAAGATTTATTACAGAAACAAAAAACATAATGTAGAATAAAAAAGATAATAGAATAGAATACATATCAAATACAAAATAAAATAGAATATAAAATAAAATAGAAATATATAGTCAAACAGTTAATAAGACAATATAGTAAGAATGGAAAAGAGAATAGAAATGAAAGAAATACATTTTATTGTTAAAACAATAAATTAGATTATAACTAAATGTTTGGTTATCACTTAAGGTTATTGACTGATTGTATTGAATTTGATGTCATGTGACTAGTTGAAATCATCCTAAACATGCATTTGGATTGATATCAGATACAATACTAATCAGTATTAGACCCGTTACTGTAACATAAACATTATTTAACAAGAGCCTTATGGCTGTCATGTTATTTTGCTCTCAGGATGACGATAAATCCATGATCGAGGTTATGGACCAGCTGGCCCCCTGCGTGCTGGACAGTTTCGTCCATGTGGCCCACTCTGACTCAGTAAGCATTTCCCTTTAACCCAGCAGATGTGTTTCTGTTGGCGTATCTGTTTGTGTTGTTCTCAATATTGACCTCTACTTGCATAAAATTGATTTGTGCCACAGGGCTAATACATAACTCAGTCATAACACTCATGCTTGCTAGCTCAAGTTCAGCTATCAAAATCTGTGTTCTGTGAAGGCCACCCTGCCCTTGAGTCATCACGTGGACCTGCAGTGGCTGGTGGAGTGGAACGCACGCCTGGTTAACAGCCACTATGATGTAAAGAGCCCGTCTCATGTGTGGATCTTCGCTCAGTCTGTGAAGGACCCCTGGGTGCTCTGCCTCTATAGTTTCCTTAGACCGGACCACCTCCCTAAGCACTGCTCCACGGCGCTCAGCTACGCCTGGCCCTACGCATTCACACGCCTACAGCTGCTTATGCCACTTGTTGATCCAAAGTGAGCATTTACATTGCCTTTACTCTTAAACGTGCCAATTTGATGATTCTTTAACTGTCAAAAAAATAAGTTTAAAGTAGTAGAAATTATTTCTGAGCCTCTTTCTCTGGTACCCCTGCAGCAGTCCAGTTTATGCCAAAAAGACCAGCACTCCTGGTTCAGCCGATGGCTATGTGACGCTGTGGAGAAATTACTTGATATTGTGCCTCGGTGTTGCCAAACCTAGTATCATGAGTCCAGGCCATCTAAGAGCCTCTACACCTGAAATCATGGCTACCACACCTGATGGCAGTGTCACGTATGACAACAAGGTACATTACACCCATAGCACTCATGATTCGGAAAATAAAAGAACTGTGATGTCATGAGAACATGTATGTGTTTATGATCAGGTCATAGGCACACCATCAGTGGCCTGGCTTCTGAAACAGCTGGTTCCTCTCATGAGATCTGAGAGTTTAGAGATCACAGAGTCTCTAGTCCTCGGCTTTGGACGAACAAATTCCCTTGTGTTCAGGTATTTGTATTGTTTTTAATGAAGAAGCTTCTTTCTCAACCCGAGCCATTTAGCATATTTACATATGCATACATATACATATTTACGAAAACCCAATTTTTATAGGTTTTATTTTTAAGTTTTGCATGAAATATATCAAAGAACTCAGGAAACCGCTCTGGTCTTTTGCCAAACACAGTCAGGAAGCTGTGAAAAAGTGTGTTTGAGAACAGCAAATGAAGAGAGCAGCAAGTAATGTGTGTGTGATAGCAGAATAAATAGCAGAGATGACTGTCATTCCATTCTGACGTGGACCGATATCTAAAGATTCCGTAAGACTCTACTACTAGTTCACTAAAGCAAAGGCAGTGTTGTTATTGTTAATTAAATCTAAAACTATTAAAAAATAGTTACAGGTGAAACAAAATATAAATATTATATGAAAAGCTATTAGAATCATAGGATTTAAAAATTCACTGAAATTGGAAATGTTGCCCTGGCAACTTACTTTAGCATAACTTAAAAAAGTTTAGCATAAACTTAAGCATAACTACTAAAATGACTAAAACTGGAAAAAAGCTTAATATATGTATATATATATATATTTTGTTTGTTTTAACTAAAACTTAAATAACAGAAAATATTAAATTAAAGCTTATTCCAAATATTAATAAATGCTATAGTTTTGTATAAAAATACTAACATAGCACTGAGCACTGTTTAATTTAACTTTCCAATGCTAGACATATTTTGACAAATTATGTCAGTTATGAATTCAAAAACTGATTTATGGAAATATTTATGTTGCTTTTATTCTGTGGATTTCTCATGATTGTTTCATACATGTGTGTTTGATTAGGGAGCTGGTGGAAGAACTCCATCCTCTTATGAAAGAAGCTCTGGAGAGGAGACCTGAGGTAAGAGCTCTGTCCTAGTGCAGCTCTTTTGAAGCTTCGGAAACCCCACAAATAACATAATGGTCCATAGTGCAGTGGCAGTGCTCGTGCATTTTGAGATGTAAACTGACCCTCTCTTTGTTATCTTTTCTTTTGTCTCTGTAGAATAAGAAGCGTAGGGAGCGGAGAGATTTGCTCCGGCTACAGCTGCTGCGTATCTTTGAGCTTCTTGCTGACTCAGGGGTCATCAGTGACAGGTGAACTTGTCCACTCTCCCCAGGCTGTTTTTTTGGACTTAAGTAGTCAAATCCTGGGTTAACCTTTCTAAACTGATCTTCTTTCACAATAAAGCAGGTCTTTGACCTCTGTTAAATTAAAAAGGGAAAGTCTTGTTAAAGTCCTTTGTGCATCTGTTTTATCCTTTTTTTTGTCTCTGCAGTACCAATGGGGCATTGGAACGAGATTCCCTGGCTCTAGGAGCCCTTTTCCTTGAATATGTCGATCTGACCCGGATGCTCTTAGAAGCAGAGAATGACAAAGAGCTGGACATTTTGAAAGACATGAGAGCTCATTTCAGTGGAATGGTGGCAAACCTCATCCAATGTGTTCCAGGTAATTTAATAAATACAAATATCTTTCCCAGAGCACAATAAATACTGGAAATACTCCAAAATAAACTCCATAATACCAGTGGGGTGGGTGAGAGTGGGTCAGATATTTTAGCTGATATAATAGAGCCATTGATACATGGTTTTTGGTGTCTAAGGTTATCCAAACATGCCACCTTTTCAAAGGCTCAATAGGCTCTAACACTGAATGAGTCACTTATTAAATGCCCAGAAGCAGAGCTATGAATAGAACTGTTCTGGCTCTGATTAATACGTGCTGACTGACCAAGAAAACCCTCAGACCAGAAAAGCACAACATTCCCTCTGACACACAAGCAGCCTACATGAGCCCACCAGAAGCCCTGCATCACAGCTAGATCTCAAATCAGAAAGATGAATGTGAGAATGTCAGAAAAATGAGACAGTGTGTGACAGTAAAGACATATAATGTCAAAAAAGTGTGCTATTTAAATTTACACATTTTTACTTTCTATTCATCAATGAAAGAACAAAAAAATCAAAAAAGTGTTATATATTAAAATTATGAAATATATTTCTTGAGTCCCAAATCAGCATATTTTTATGATTTCTGAGGAATTATGTGACATATACAAAATGTAATTTGTTTTTATTATTAATTATATATGATATTATTAATGTAGAATTGCTTAGCATCTTACCAACCCAAACTTTTTAACTGTAGTCAACATAACCTGGAATAATTCCAGTCAATTTTAGATTTGACTTAAGTTGCCTTACCATAGATGTTTTACACTATGTCTCATTGCAAGTCTCATTGGCTTTTTTCTCTTTAGTCCACAACAGGCGGTTATTGTTCCCTCAGCAGAGCTTGAGGCATCACCTCTTCATTCTCTTCAGCCAGTGGGCTGGGCCCTTTAGTGTCATGTTCACACCTCTGGACCGCTACAGTGATCGTAACCACCAGATCACACGTTACCAGTACTGCGCTTTGAAGGTAAACCTGGAATCAAATCTGGCCAGGCATTTGAAGGCATTTTATCAAACAAGACTTAATTCCCTTATACTTGGCATACAGACATTTCTTGTAACTTAAGAAAGAGGAAGTTTAGAATTTGTTTGGTGCCTTTGTCTCTTTGGCTCAAGTCAGTTGACGGAAGAAAAGACTCATTTTAGCAGCACTAAATCAAGTGAAAAACTCTGAAATCCAATCTGGAAAGTACCTGTTTGCTCAATTAACAACTGGCGGGTGTCTTGCGAAAAATTCCCCAAGCTCTCTACACCCTCTTTGTCCAAAAAGCCATGCACTTGTCAGATACCAGATACTCTGACCTTTTTTTTTTTTTTTTTTTTTTTTTTTTTTAAGTAAAAATTGTAAATAGCCTATTCTGTGTGTCACAATGGTTTAGGGTTGTTAGAAACAAGTACCTAGTGTGCTAAATTTAGAAGTCTCATGATAACAATTTATTTTAAAGTCTTAATCTTGTTGGAACTGTGGTTTATCCACATGTTCCGAAAAACTGAGCTCTGATTTGAGGTTTTCTTTTGATGTAATGCTGTTTCTGTATGTACATGTTTTTTTGTCAGGCTATGTCAGCGGTATTATGCTGTGGCCCTGTGTTTGATAACGTGGGCCTTTCTACAGATGGATACCTGTACAAGTGGCTGGACAATATCTTGGCCTGCCATGATCTCCGGGTAAGCATTCATTCACTCTTTTTTATTGTTGGAACGGTTCCTGTGTCAGCTGTCTTTGTCTTAACCTGTTGATGCTAAACAGGCTTCCTGTTTAAATTTTATAGATGCTTTTTCTCGGGTCTAATACCAGTCATTAAAACCTAACCAACAAGCCTGTCAGGATTGGCCTGTGAACACATTTTTTAATTTACAGTAGCTTTTCTGTTTTAGTGGCTTTATTGGTTCTGTGTTGTCAACCATTTAAACGTTTATATCACCATCCTGGGCTGCAGGTTCATCGGCTGGGCTGTGAGGTTGTTATCTTGCTTCTGGAACTGAACCCAGACCAGGTGAATCTTTTTAACTGGGCTGTGGATCGCTGCTTCACTGGATCATACCAGCTTGCTTCAGGGTGCTTCAAAGCTATTGCTACTGTGTGCGGTAGCAGGTAATTACAGCCTTTATCATTGCCATGGTCACATTTTCAAAAAGCAAATAATACTTTTTTTTTTTCAATCTGTGTTTTGTTCTTACTTTTCAGGAATTATCCATGTGACATTGTGACCCTTTTGAATCTGGTGTTGTTTAAGTCATCTGACACTAGCAGAGAAATTTACGAGATATCCATGCAACTCATGCAGGTACCTGATGCTATCATTCAGTTGTCCAGATTTTTACTTGCCGTTCTTGTATTTTCATTCACTGAAATATTTATTTATGCATGTGTTTATAAATATCAGAAAGTAATGTTTATACAAGTTTACTGTCCAAAAAATTCCTAAAAAACTCCTAAAACCTTTTTTCAGGTTCTGGAGTCCAAGTTGTCCGTTTACTCAAAGAGGATTGTGGGGCAGAAATCAGGAAATATCCTGTATGGCACGCATGGTCCTTTACCGCCCCTGTATAGCGTTTCTCTCTTCCAGCTCTCAAATCAGCTGGCCTGCATGTATCCTGAACTTACCCTGCCGCTTTTCTCAGGTAGGTTGTGCTTCACTTACTCGTGCTTTACAAGAAATAGCTCTTAGCCACATGTTTGGATCCGTCACTAAACTATTGCTCCACCAAAAGCAAATAAACACCTACATGCAAAAGAATGGGTGTGTTCTGATGTTGTACTGCAGCTCAACTTTTGACCTTGCACTAAACATGCTATCATTTCACACATGCAGAAGTCAGCCAGAGGTTCCCTACCACTCACCCTAACGGCAGACAGATCATGCTGACCTACCTGCTGCCGTGGCTGAACAACATAGAGCTGGTTGATACAGGACTGCTTCCCCCGACCTCCAGCCCGTGCACTCCAGAGGAAGAGGCTCGTGAGCAGTCTGACAACCTGGGAATCACCCACAGGCTCAAAGGCAACGGTTGGGGCTCTCTGCAGGCCACCTCTCTGGTCCTAAACAACCTCATGTTCATGACTGCTAAGGTGAGATGCACTGCATTGCGTAAATAGACAGTTGTGAATGAAAAATGCTCAAATTGCTGTAGATATCTTTAGTATCTTAGTTGATTCTACCACACTGCAAAGAGATGAGGAGGAGAGGAAGTTGAAATTATTATGATGTTTATGCAATAACTAAAATGTTGTTTTTGCATCAGTATGGAGATGAAGTCCCAGGTCCTGAGATGGAGAATGCCTGGAATGCTCTTGTGTCCAACGACAAGTGGAGTAACAACCTGAGAATAACACTGCAGTTCCTCATAAGCTTGTGTGGAGTCAGCAGTGACACTACACTGCTGCCTTATGTAAGCAAAACACACACATATACTTTTAATTTTCTTAGATCTTTATAATGGACTAAATTTGTTTTGAACCCTTTTAAGATTAAGAAAGTGGTGATATACTTGTGTCGGAACAACACCATTCAGACCATGGAGGAACTGCTTTTTGAGCTTCAGCAGACAGACCCCATAAACCCAGTGGTCCTACACTGTGACAACCCACCGTTTTACCGTTTTGTTGCCAGCAACAAGAACTCTGTTGTGGCCTCAGGTGAGGCACAGATCCCTGGGGGGTTTAGCAGCTTTGATTTTTTTAATGCTGTGTCAGAAGAAGTGTATTTCTTAATAAATGATTTTTCAAAAGAGAATATGTATAATTTGTACATTTTTCAAAGCACTATTTAATTAATACATAATTCTATATTCTATAAATTAATGTATAGGTAGTACTAGCTTAGTTGAGTAATGACGGTTCTATGGCTTTGGCCCATCCCGTTGCAGAATACTCTATTGAATGCTTTGAATTTTATAAACCAATGTATGCTTCTGACCTAATAATGGTTAAATGTTCTGTTTGTTTGCAAAGGCACAACATCTAGCAGCAATACAGTAGTGGCTGGGCAAGAAAACTTCCAGGAGACAGATGAGGCAAAGATCATCAGAGAGAATGAAGAAAGGTACATCTTGCTTCATGTAACTTTTATATCCTTTAAAAAATTCAGAATGAGCCTGAGAAAACCTTTTTTTTTTAATAATAAATTCTTCACCACAAATATACTTAGTAGGCAGCTACTAAACAGCCAATTAATACATTAAGTCATAATGGGTGTGCATTAATTTGTGCACACATTTTCTCAGGTTGAGCAACGCAGCCCGGGCTCATAACCGTCTGGAATCACGCTACAGCAACAGCTCGGGAGGTTCTTACGATGAGGAGAAAAGTAAGTTCTTCTACTGACCTATATTATGGATGTAGACTTGGATAACTTACGGTTCACAGGGTCGTGTGTGCAACTTCAGACTTTATAGGTTACAGTCAGTAAACCCTCGGATTACAAGAACAGAGCAACAGATGGTTCACAGCTGTTAATCCACACGCTGACACATACAACTAAGGATACATTTGCACTCATTGTTTTACAGCTTTAAATTTCAAACAGCTGACAATTGTACATGTGACTTACCATTTGGTGCATACTCTATATACCAATATTAATTCATGCTTACTAGAGCATTGCGTCTCCGTATTAAGGTATTTGGTACTGAAGTCAAGGTCACGATGCATGCCTTTGTCTGTGTATTCTCTCATGCATGTGTATGTCAAGTCGTTGTGCACGCGTATTTGTGGGTTTCGGGTGTGGGAGCTGCAAGCTTTTGTCCTGCCTACATACCTGTCATGACAGCTGATGGACGAGTGGCAAGATGGCAGCTCTAATGGAGATGAATGATGAGTTATTTGCATGATGCGCTCTGAATTGACTCGTCACACCAGAGGTTTATATGAAGTGACAGATTGAAATTCCTCTTTAATGTAAATTAATAATAAACTAAAATGCAATAATTTATTATTTATTTTTAACGTGGTAATCTTTTTTGAATGCTTTTTTTTTTTTATTTATAAATTTTGCAGGTTAATATGAAGATAAGATAACACATAATGCTTTGTGATAGTAGAAATTTCAAGACTTTAGAAATATTTCCTGATTTATTTTGGGTATAGAATCTCATATTCAAATTATTTGATGTTAGATTGTATGTAACATTATAGACACTTAAAAAATTCTAATGATAAAGCTTTCTAATTTGACTTGATTGTGATTGGTCATTCACAGCATTCCGTGTATTTTTTTACCGTTGTGTCCTACATAGCCAGTTCCACATCTCTTGTGTCACTCTGGTCTATTTCCACTTTCTGAAGTCAACATTTAATGCCAGTTTATTCAGTTATGATATTTGGTATGGTATTATGATTACTCTGTTTACACTGGTAACACTGTAATGCCCAGCTGAGTTTTGACTCCTATTGTGTGTGTTAACAGATGACCCTCTGCCTCCGTACGCTGCTTGGCTGATCAGTGTATTGGAGAGTAACAGACCTCAGCCTCTTCCCATGCCTGTGAACGGAGGCTGTTGGGCCCCGCTGGTGGACTACCTGCCTGAGACCATCACCCCACGGGGACCCCTTCACAGGTACCTCCTGAACCTTCCTTCTGCTTTTGAACATTTACAAAGACATGGATTTAGACTACACACTACAAGAGAGGAACTGTTGTTCCGTTACCATGACAAAAACTCTTCTGCATCCTTCTGACGTTTAATGACTTTTCAGGAGGGAGGTGCAGACAGTCAGGCATGCATCAGACGGTGCTGCAACAACATATTTGGAATTTTTACAAACTATCTGTCAGGTTCATCAGATCTGTGCAGATCTATGATGACACCTGAACAGTCGGATATACTTTACAAAAACTCATGAGTTATTGAAAATATGGGTAGAAATGCATAACAGTAATACCTGCTAAAAATAAAATCCACTTTGTTTTCTACATGGATATCCGCAAGCCAAATGAAGAACCATCTGTCTAATTAGGTGATTAATAGTTATAGTATACCTTCATTTAAGGCTTTTTTGTCATTTTGGAAAAAAACAGTATAGATACGATTTCGAAATGTTCCCACATAAGCACTGGGCCACAAATCCCTTATAGTACATGTACATGCTCCAACCAATCAGGTTAAGTATGTAACGTTTGTGCCTGTAGGTGTAACATAGCTGTGATTTTCATGACGGAGATGGTTGTGGACCACAGCGTGAGAGAAGACTGGGCACTACACCTGCCGCTGCTTCTTCATGCTCTTTTCCTAGGTAAGCATTCTTTTATTTTCTCTCTCTGATCTAGACTGTACCCTTTTCAGACAAAATAAATTAGGTAGGTTATGTTTCTCACCGTAAGATCGGGTCTATATAGTGCCTGCATTCTCCACCGTAATTAACCCCAGCAGTCTTTCTGAATAACACAGCACAACAATGCCAGAAATGTGAAAAATGTCTGTGATGGAAAATGAGTAAGAGAAGGGAAAAAAGATAGGGCTGGTGAAATACTAGCTACCATGGCTTATCTCTCTCAGACTCTTAATGTCGTCAGCACCTCCTGCCCACAACATGCTTCTCTTTTGTCTTTTGACTAGAGGCGCACCTGTGAAATTTTGTTTTTACCCACAAATATTTGAAGGTTTTTTTTTCTTCCATTAACACAACTCTGCAGACTTTGATTTGATGTGTTATGAAAAATATTTGAACCTTGTATTAAAAAAATTATGGAAATTGACATTAAAATATTGATTTATAATATTCAGGTTGTTTTAGATGCTTTGTGGGAGTGGGCAGCTGCTTTGTTTTGATTATATTGTTCCAATGTGAAAGATACCCCATCAGTGCAGGGCAGTGGTTACTTTAGATCTTAAAGGCATAGTTCACCCATTAATTACTCACCCTCATGTCATACCAAACCCATAAGACCTTCGTTCATCTATGGAGCACAAAATAAGCTATTTATGCTCTTTGACCCTTCACAGACAGCAACACAATTGAAATGTTCCCAGGCCCAGAAATGTAGCAATCACATTGGTTAAATAGTTGATGTGATATCAGAGTATTAACCCTATTTTTACAAAACAATGAGTATACTTTTTGTGCGAAAAAAAAGGTGATGTTCAGGGGGTGAAATGATACCCTCTGGTGTTTATGCATTGAACACGGATTTTTAATTTTGTGATATAACTGTTAAAAAGGAAGAGGCGATCAGTTCACGTTCCAGAGCGCTACAGCACTCTGTTATGACAAATGAAAGAGCCACAAAAAATATTTTTTGTTTGAATTTCTTAAAATGTCTTCTTTTTTTAATTTCATACCAAAACTAACCTGCTCAGGCTTGAAGTTAGCTTTACTTTTAAAATAACACTATCATGCAGTATCATTTCTGATAAAAGATATTTACTACACGTCATTGCACTCTATTACAAGAATGTTGCACAGAGTGCTGTTTTGTGTTTTGTTTTTTCTTTAGAGACTTACTGTGTTATCCATGTTATGCAACTGTACAATGGGAACACTCTTTGAAAGTAGTTTAATTTAGGTTAATTCCTGTCAACTTCACTGGCTTCTGTTCAGTTCAGCTCAAATCCGTTCAGTTCATTTACCTGTCCATCTCTGTCCCCTCAGGTTTGGATCATTACCGGCCAGAGGTATTTGAGCACAGCAAGAGGTTACTCCTGCATCTCCTCATCGCCCTCTCTTGCAACAACAACTTCCAGGTCATCGCCTCTGTATTGTTACTAACTAGAGAGATCGGCGACAACAAGACACTCACCGTTAAATCCAGCTACCAACCCGAATACCTCTACACAGGTGCAATCAGTTCTCTACCCATAATCCAACATGATGTAAAAAACACACCAAAAACTGGCAGAAATATACGTAGACTATTTATTTATAACATTGCACAAAAGAATTCCAATTTCTTGCTAGATGTTTCCCATAAGAATCAAAATCACTGTAGAATTACAGAAAGATGTCATCAGTATCATTTTGATATGGCGAGCAACCTGTAAACCTCTGGGCACAGTCTTTGCCATTTCACAATTCCTTGTTTAAGTACAGCAACTGTACAACAGTCATGTTAACTTGCACAGCAAGACATTGTTCATGTATCATGCACACATAGAGACGTTCGCTTTAAACACATCTGACCTCATTTTGTCACATCACCTGCAGCAAAGAGCAGACAGGGCGAGTATAAGATTCACCTACATTTAAAACACAGCTTAAATGTTCAAATGAGGAATTATTATGAAGCTAAAGCCCAAGGGTGAGGATTTAACTCTTTTTGGCATAGAATTCAAAGTATTTTCGGCAGCTGTTTGTCTTTCTCACTGTAGAAAAGGTAATTAGGCCAGACACCCTGCCAAGTCCCAGTTTGCATTATGACTTATTATTATGAGTTTTTTCTGGCATTTAATCTTTTATCCTGAATGTCACTGACGTTTCTGGTTCTTTGTTTACTGATTCCAGAATAGACACACGTGTGAAAAGTCACTGATGACAATAAAAGCTTGAAATACAAATCACATTTTTTTGATGTTTTGGTATCTATTTTGATCATACAGCGAAGACTAATGGAGAAAGAACTCATTTCGAAACAAGCCCACGGCTACAATAATAAGAAAATAAAAATGTTTAAGCGTTTACAGATTTCCTCTACTGTTTATAACAGGGTTTCTCAAATCTTACCCCGAACTTCCAATACACTGCAGAATTTAACTAGTTCATTAGAAAATCACAGGTAGGTTTTTGATCAGGGTTGGAGCTTAACTCTGCAGTGCATTGGACCTCCAGGGTATGATTTGAGAAATTTATAACAAGCATGCATTGTGTAACAACACTCTTCATCTGAACAGGGGGGTTTGACTTTCTGCGGGAGTGGCAGGCATCACCAGTGGCAGATTCCGGACTAAGCTCGTCCTCCACCTCCTCTAGTGTTAGCCTGGGAGGAAGCATCGGAAACTTGCCACAAATCACAGCTGACCTGGAGGAGCTGGATGAGTCCTCCACAGAATCAGAGGAGAAAACCAACAAGCTCATTGAGTTCCTCACCACCAGGTGTGTGGCACAGATACAAACAGCAGCTGTTGTTTTGATGTATGCAGGTGAAAATAGGTGACACAAAAATGTCTTTATATTAAATATTTGGGATTTTTAAACAAAATTCTTAATGTTTATTCCATTTATTATTTATTATTATTTTATTATTATATTAATTACTTAAATTAGTAAAAAAAATATATATATTAGTTTATATTAAATGTATTTTTTTGTTTCACATTTAAAAAAATTACTATTTTAATAAATATCTCTAAATTTTTTTCCCTGGCAAAACTATTGGGCATTTCCCAGAGTCATTAGGTAATTAGAAAGCAGTAGTTCATGTATTTGTGATTTTGGTGGTGGTGGTGGTACAGTGCATGGAGTACTGTCCTGTCCTTACTTAGGGCTTTCGGACCGCTTTGGTGCCATGAAGACATCACGCCAAAGAACCCCAACTCTAAGAGCACCGAGCAGCTGACCAACTTTCTGCGGCATGTGGTTTCTGTGTTCAAGGAGTCCAAATCAGGTAATTACCAAACACTTTTAATGCAGTTATTTTTCATATTTACAAAATATCTTGTTCATTATATTGGCACGAGCGACTGATAAATGTTATGTGTCAGATTTCCATCTAGAACATCAGCTGAGCGACGTTGCTTTGCAGACGGCCCTCTGCAGCTCCTCACGCCATTATGCCGGACGCTCTTTCCAGATCTTCCGTGCCCTGAGACAGCCCCTCTCTGCCCATGCTGTATCTGACCTGCTCTCACGGCTGGTGGAGGTTGTGGGGGAACATGGGGATGAAGTACAGGTGTGCATCCATCAGAAATAACATTAATAAACATCCATGCAATAAATGCTATAATTATATAGCTCTCTATAATCCTTCTGTTTGATTGATTAAATGCATGTGGTCAAATAAGTTTTAGTTTCATTGTTTTGCTATAATATTCATCTTTTTGTCTTTCAGGGTTACGTAATGGAGATTTTGCTCACTCTGGAGTCTGTGGTGGATAATTTAGCAGAATGTCTGAACAACAGTGAACTTATGGCAGCTTTGACTAGGTGAGAATTGCATGCTGTACGTTATGCTTTGCTACCATTTCAACCTAAATTATTTTACAGTACAGTGCCAATCAAAGGTTTGAGGTCAATAAGATTTTTTTCATACAAATTTTATTTAGCAAGGATGCATTAGATTGATCAACAGTAAAGACTTTGACATTGATACAAAAAATGTTTATTACAAATAAATGGAGTTTTTTAAAACCTTTCTACTCACCAAAGAATCCTACAACAATTTGTCACAATTTCCCCCAAGGTATTAAGCAGCACAACTGTTTTCAGCATTAATAATAATAGTAATGGCTGTTGAAATTTGAGTTTTACCATCACAGGAATAAATTACATTTCTATTAAAATAAAAAAAGCAAAAAACATTTTTGGTACATTTTTGATTGGTAGTATTCTTAACAATATAATAGGAGGACATTTTAATTATACCTTTTTCTTCACATATTTGCAATGTCTCCTCCACACACAGAGATTCTTCTCCAGACTTCCTGGTGAGCGGAAAGCTCAACCCAAACCGTAAGAGCACAGGGCAGCTGAACCTGAACCAAGAGGGTGGCACTAACGAGCGGAACAGGCACCAGCGCAGCTACTCCGTCCCCAAGAAGTTTGGCGAATGCGGGGAAAACTCTTCCTCCAACCCTCCTCGCAGTGCCACGCTGGACCGCATCCAAGCTTGTACCCAACAGGGTCTCGCGCGATCTGCCCGCAGCACGTCCTCTAACTCTACCCGCGCTGACACAAGTGTCATCACCGACCCCTCCCACTCCAGTCACCCCGCCAACCTGCTCGCCACCATCTTCTGGGTGGCAGTGTCCCTCATGGAGTCGGACTTTGAATTCGAATACCAGATGTCATTGAGGCTGGTTCACAAACTGCTGGCACGGGTTCCGCTGGATCTGCAGGAGAACAGGGAAAGACTAGAGAAGCTCCAGGCCCAGCTGAGGTGGAGTGGCTTTTCTGGGCTGCAGCAGCTGCTCCTGAAGGGATTCACTTCTCCGGCCACGAATGATCTCACGCTTCAGCTGTTCTGTCAGCTTACACCTGTTTCACGAGTGCCAGTGGTGGACACATCACAGGCTATAGGTGGGTAGAAACCTGTTTACATAGGTCTAATATGACAAAACTAGTGACAAAAACAGTACTTGCTTAATACTCCTGTCCGTTTGTATACTCCGTCAGTGTACAACTGTGTGTATAAACTAGAGTCATGTCATGTTTTGTTGGTAGCTTTTGTGTATTTACAGTAAGCCTTTTGTTTTGTGTTTGCTATAAGGTCTTTTCTGTTGTAAAACAACTGACTGTTTACTTTCCTTTAGCTATTTGCATACTGAATTTAATCTAATGTCCCTTGAACAGAAAACAAGATGTTGATGCACTACTTTATTACACTAAATCAAAGCATAAAATCCACACTTTTGTAATGGTGTATTTACTACTCTCATCATAAGAATGAAGGCTGCTCAGCCTGATAAGCTTTTACATTGTTTTACCTTTAAATGTCTGTGTTATTTAGCTGCTTTCCTGTAACCTATTTTCACATTTTATCCTCTGCCTGCTCAGGTTTTCCTCTGAACGTGCTCTGTCTGCTGCCTCACTTGGTGCAACACTTCGGTAGCCCTACGCAGTTTTGTAAAGAAAGCGCTGAGAGGATTGCACAGGTCTGCCCTGCCTGCTCTTCTCTAAACTCTCCTATTACGAAAGACACCCTGCACTTTATTGACTACACCTGAAAATGAAAACAAGCTCGACCAATTCTCTGCACCTAATCCTGTATTATATCCAACTTCAAAAGTGTTTTTCTAGACTTATTAGGCATTTAACAAGTATTTAGGATACTTTTAGCATATTTCTGCTGCCTTATTTAGATCAAGAAAACACTGGTCAGTAGTAGCACACTTATCTAACTGCATATAGTGACACAACTGACCACAATAAACAATTAATATTACACCATATAAGCATAAAATGATCTAATGAGCTCCCAAAGGTTTAAATACTTAGAATATTTAATTTATGACTGCTAATATAACTGTTTCTGGTGTGTTTTCTAGGTGTGTCTGGAGGAGAAAGACAAGAACACTAAACTTTCTCACTTAGCTCATGTAATGACTCTGTATAAGACTCGTTCTTACACCAGAGACCCCTTCTCTTGGGTGAATGTGGTCTGTCGCTACCTGCATGAGGCCTTTTCGGACATCACACTCAGTCTGGTGACATATATGGCTGAGGTGAGCTGTCCTGAGGCTTAAATGGCCAATTATAAGCTACAAAATGATAGATATGCAGCAGCTAATATTATATGTGAAGAGCACCCTTTTAATGCTGGCTTTCTTTATAGTTGCTAGATAAAGGATTACCCAGCATGCAACAGCCCCTGCTGCAGATCATCTACAGTCTGCTGAGCCACATGGATTTAGCAGGTATTCAGGTCAAACCTTTCAATGTAGAGGTGCTAAAGACCATCGAGAAATTTGTACAGGTGAGATCCTTTCGCTGAAACACTTGATTTTAGGGTTCATCTGGTCATTTGCAAGAACTTTAGTCTCATTTGTGATATTAATATGTGTGTGTCCTCCAGACGGTTCACTGGAAGGAAGCTCTGAATATTTTGAAGCTGGTTGTTTCCCGTTCTGCCAGCCTGTCCCTGCCATCCTATGCCCATGGTGATCTAGCCCACCTGGAGGTTAGCCGTATGATGTGGGATGGCTCATCTAAAGCATTGCCAGGAAAGACACTGGAATTTCATTTTGACATATCCGAGGTATTCAGTTCCCACAATACATTTATTCACGTGCATGTCTTTTTTCTCTTTTCAAAATATCAGTTTTCAGTTAGATTATACCCCACAGGTTTTCTGACTCATTCACCTCTTCAGGTGTGGCAGTGTTGTTGTTTTTGAACATGCATTGGTTATCAGATCCCATGAAGGGCGCTGCCTCTTTTCCTTTGTTTTTAAGACATTTTAAACCAAAGGGAAGTCGCCCAGGTTCTCAACTTGCTTTCAGATGGAGAAATGGGGATAATAGTCAACGGAAGTTTGAGGAGATGTGTTTTGACTGCATTTGTGATTAATTACCGCTCTGAATAAAGTGTGGTTGAGATTCTGCCTCTCTCAACTGGCTTTAACTACAACCTAATAAAGAAAAAGGATATGTAGTGGAAGTTAATAGTAATTAGAGAAAAATACCTATTTGAATTCAGGTGGGGCATCTAACTTCCACCAGAAGTGCTTCTTTCTCCAGAAATAACAAAGACCTCTTTGCAGCCAACTTTGTGTATGATTGCCCTCTTGTGGCTTCTTGTACTACTACAGGAAACTTTCAGTTCCTAGAATTGAGTCCTTTCCTCTGGTCCACCCTGATGAAAGTAGTGATATCCTGTCCAGATGTAGCATGTGCGCAATGATAAGGAGTTCAGCAATTAGGCTGTTTTTCCACACATGCTTGTTTATCTACAGGAAGGCCATGACTCATGGAGTCTATGAGTGGCTACAAATTGCTCAGAGCCTGTTGTTGAGCTGGAGTGCTCATGTTTGTGTTAAGCTTCTATGTTCAGTCTATCTTATTTTAATTTATATGTTTGTTTTTAAATGACTTACATATATATTGTGTCCAGACGCCAGTTATTGGCCGCAGATATGATGACCTGCAGGGATCAGGAGGGAGAGATGGGAAAGCCCGTGCGATCGCAGTGACCCGTAGCACATCCTCCACCTCTTCAGGGTCCAATTCAAACACTGTCCTTGTACCAGTCAGCTGGAAACGGCCACAGTCATCACAGGTGACAAGGATATTTATTCATTTCAGTCTCTTAGGCTGCTTTGAACAGTGTTTTTATGCTTCCTCTTTGTTCTTGATTTCATTTAGTCTGGCTCTGCTTTTTCAACTGCTGTTTTCCTTTTTTATTTTAACAGAAGCGAACAAGAGAAAAGCTAGTGAATGTTCTTTCACTCTGCGGACAGGAAGTTGGCCTCACTAAGAACCCATCTGTAAGTTCTCAGTGTCACTGTTACTTATGACTTTGCTTTCATAGACTGCAGAAATAATAGATTAAATCTATGAATATGTTATATTAATAACAGCCCTACCTACTGTGCATCTAATGTTTTTCTCAGGTGATCTTCTCTTCCTGTGGTGATCTGGACCTCATGGAGCATCAGCCCAGTCAGGTGTCCTCTGAGGATGGGACTCGGGAGGACACTCTGGATGATACCACATCAGAGCAGCAGTTCAGAGTCTTTAGGGACTTTGACTTCCTGGACGTAGAGCTGGAAGATGGAGAGGCGAGTACAAAATCTGATTCTTTTTGTCTCACACAAATGTAGCCTTACTTATTATACATATTATAAAAGTTTTATTTTTTTACATTACAAATACATTTCATTTAAAAATCTGTGCACCACTATTGAAAAGTGTATAGTATTTTTAAGAAATGTATATTTTATTCAGAAAGATTGCATTAAATGTAATCAAAAGTCCATTTTATAAGGATTTCTATTTTAAATATACGTCAAATATATGCAGGTTTTATGTCTCTACAAAATAAAAACCTAATACTGATTCCTTCTTTTTCCTTAATTATTTTTTAGTTATGTAATCAGATGTCATATAATTAAATTAGTTTTTTGTTAGAATCATTGAATCATTGAAGTGACGATTCCTGTCCCTACTAACAAAAACCCCAGTTTCTTTGTCTTTCAGTTTTCTTTCTTTCCTTATTCTTTCGGTTATTTCATTCATGTTCTTTCTGGATAATGAGATAACACTTTAGCTGATTAGAGATCGCCTAACTATTGTTCCCATTGCTTTTCTTCTGGTCTTTCTCACTGTGTGGCTAACACTCTCTCTCTTTCTCTCCTGTGCTGCCATAGGAGCTGCAGGTAAGAACAGTTGTGTTAGCATGAGACATAGAGGATGGCTGAGATCATATTTCCATACCTTAAATGATGTGTGTCAGTGGTGTAGACTCTCATCTGTCATGGACTGCTGTGGCTAAAGAGATTAGTTGTGGTTGTTGTTTTTGAGTTTCATATATGGGTGTCATATTAAATACTGTAGAAATGCATGTTAGCTAACATTTTAGTTTCATTCACATTAAATCATTTCTCACTACTTTAGTTAAATAACTATTAGAATTCATATTGTTTTAAATACTTGTTAGAGAAAATGGCAAGTTTAGGATTGTTAAAAACAACTTTCTTTTTTTTTGCAAAGTTTGAAAAAGTTTCAGATATTGGTCTATTGTATTTACTATATGTTTGCATGTGTTGTTAAATTTTGCATGATTAATTAGAAGTGTGTTATGTCTCCTCCCTGGGGCAGAGGAGGCCAGAATAGTTTACACCCAACATTAACTTGTGCTAGAGTTTATAGCTGTTAAATCAGTGCTGTGTGTTTATTTTAATAGGGTGAGAGTATGGATAACTTTAACTGGGGAGTGCGCCGGCGCTCTCTGGACAGCACAGATCTGACTGAGCTCCTGGAGGAGAGCCAGCACTCTGACATCACCCCCTGCATTGGCCTACACGACCCCCAACAGGACTCCGATGACTCCTCTGAGGAAGAGTCCAATTCCACAAGCCAAAGTCTCTCCCACTCTCAACTAGTATGTGCTATCTACCTATCTGTCTGTCTGTCTGTCAAATTACCCACCCAACTACTTGTTCTATTCATTCTGTCTATTTTAGCTGTGTAGTAGTTTTCTAAAACTGGCCAATTTCTGATTTCAGACCATGAACCTCTCCCCCTCAGAGGACACCAATCATACAGATTCTCTGTCCACTTCCTACGACACCACATCAGCTGACCCAAATTCTCTTAATGCTGCTACACCTTGCTTGGGAACATCACTTCCAGATGACCACATCATGCCACCTGTATGTTTAAAATTGCATTAAGCTCATTAAAACTTATTCTGCAAGGGTGCAAATAGAACCAAACATAGAACCTAGTTAATGTGTTACAATGAGTGTATACTGAAGAAAATGGGGCTGCGTTTTTTTAATTCAGGAAGACAGTTTAGACTAGAACATGATAACTACTGAGAACCACTTGACTCTGGTCTCTTTTAAGTCTTTTTTACTGTAAATAATTTCTCATCTGTTGAGTTGAACTCTAGGATAGAGTCTGAAACAATAAGAACAAACAAAAAGATGAAAGACTACAAGTGACCTTCAGTTATCTTGACAGGTTTTACCAGAAGACGAGGAGTCAAATAACCAAGAGGATGACCTGCCATTTGGTGTAAATGAGCTGCCAATGAGGTTTGACTGTGGCTCTAGCACTAATCTGGACCTTCCTGCAGAACAAAACCGAGCTGAAATCAGCCAGAACCCAAACTCCCTGCCCAGGTGAACACATCGGAACAGTTTTATATCATTAGACTGGTCACTGGCATGGTTATTGAAGGATAACCTCTTTCTTCTGGTTTCAATAGCTACCATTTTGGGGAGGACCGAGATGATCTGGATGAGCTGGGCTTTCCTCCTCCACCCTCCCCATTTTTCTCTGCCATCCTGGCAGCTTTTCAGCCCATGGTGTGTGACGATGCCGAAGAAGCTTGGCGGAGTCACATTAATCAGCTGTTGTGTGATACGGATGGGTCTTGCGCTGTTTACACCTTCCACATCTTCTCCACAATGTTTCAGGTAAAGTCACCCTTTATATGTACATAGTCTTGTTTGTTCATTTCTACTCATAAGCTACGTCCACAAGTAGCTTTTTAGCATTGTTAAAATGTTGTTGTTGTTTTCTACAGAACATCCAGAATAAGTTCTGCTCCGTGACCAGCGATGCTGCCAGTTACCTTGGAGATGGCCTGAGGGGAATTGGGTCAAAATTTGTGCAGTCATCTGAGATGCTGGCCTTGTGCTCAGATTGTCCCACGCTGTATGTAGACGCAGAAACAGTAAGTGGATATTCAAAGTTGATTATGTGAAGCCATGCCTCGGGGACCTAACCTAAATAACAGTTCTGAAAAAGCATTCAGGAAGTATTTTTATGCTAGGTTTTATCTGTCCTCTTGTAGATTGTTTCTTACGGGCTTCTAGAAAAGATGAAGTTCAGTGTTCTTGAGCTGCAGGAGTATCTGGACACATTTAACACCCGGGAAGAAGCTGTCGTCTCAGTAAGTAATTTTAGCCTGCTAAGCTTCTAATACAGAAGCAGTGCTGCTACAGAAATACGTAAGACCTCCATTCATGCGACGTACTAGCAGTGTGCCAATTCTTTAAGTGATCAGACTGACACTGAAAGAGGTATCATGCTTGTATCATCTGCTCTTTCCACAGTGGTTGCAGAACTGTAAGGCCACATTTCCAAGGTATCCTGATGATGGTGTGATCACCTGTCAGCCTGGAGACTCTGAGGAGAAGGTAAAAATAGCTGTATATGCCCTTAAAAATGAGCTCTTCCATCTCACCACCGTTTACATAAATGAACATTCATAATATGTATGCAATAGTGTTATTTAGTGGGACATATATACTACCATTCAAAAGATTGGGGTTAGTAGGATTGTTACTTAAAAGTGTTTTGTGCTCACCAAGGCTGCATTTATTGGACCAAAAACAGTGAAAATACTAATATTGTAAAATATCATTGCAATTTTTTTGTATTTTTAAATGTTTTATTTCTGTGATGCACAGAATTTTCAGCAGCTATTTCTCCAGTACTCAGTGTTAAACGATTCTTCAGAAATCACTCTGATATGCTGTTTTGAAGACATATTTATTATTTTCAATGTTTAAAACAGTTGAGCTGCTTAATATGTTATTTTATATACTGATATATGTTAATATATTGTATATTCATGTTTTATTTTTAAACTGCAATACATTTTTTTCAAATGAATGAATTAATTATTTTTTTGATCAGTTTAATGCATCCTTGCTGAATACAATAATTCATTTTCTGTCGACTCCAACCATTTGAACTGTAGTGTATTTATCAATGCAATATGTAAGGTTATATTTCCTCACTCTTTTTCTTGTCACTCTCCTCATCCTCCTCTGCATGATTTGTATGGCTTGGGTTCTGGGATTGAATGCGACTGGGACTAATCCTCTAATTATGTGGATGGGATTTTAAAGCATAGTGGCACAGTCTCATGGATTGCATGCTGGGTATTAATGCTATCTTTTTCTCCCTTCCCAACTCTTTCCTGTTTTATGCTCTACAGCAAATGGAAACTCTGGCTGTAAGTTTAAAAACTAAAAACCGTTCTGTTATTGATCTGTTAGAGCAAGCGATCTGTGTTTGCAGCTTTGTAGTTCACTACATGCATTCAGTTCAGTTTATCTGTCAGTGAGCTTTACTTGCATGATCTTACACAAACTTATACTGAATAACCACACTTTTAAGATCATGTAAATAGAACTGTAAAACTGTAGTAAAAAGTACATTTTTTTTTTTTATTGTTTAATGCATAAATCTTTGTGGCTGTATATATGGTTATTTTATTATGTCATATGACTAATGTATCTGTATCTTCAACAGCAATTGGAGTTGTGTCAGCGACTGTACAAACTTCACTTCCAGCTCCTTCTGCTGTTTCAGTCCTATTGTAAACTCATCGGACAAGTGAACACCATCAGCTCTGTGCCAGAGGTACATAGTACACCCATTAGTGATGTACCTGATCTCCTTTTGGTTTAATTAGGATTGATTGATGTAATTTGAGCATTACTTAAATTAGCCTAAAAGAGGTCTAAACAAACTTGGTGACAGTTTGGATATTTCTGCAGTTAAAACAGTAGCCATACACATTTTCTGTTGTCCTGCTTCTGTGCTTAAAGATGTCCAATACCAAAGGTTGCATCAGCCAGCAAAATGTAAGAAACTATGTAGTGCATCTTTGACAAATGTACTAATTGAGAGAAAAATAAATAAGTTTAGCTGACTGTAAAATTAGCTGGCTTTTGTTGATTGAAAACACTCCTGATCATGTGTCTTTATAGCTGTGGAACATGTCGCGCGAACTGAGTGATCTGAAGAACTGCCTGCGGCTAGCAGAAGCCTCATTAGCAGGCGATCTAGAGGACATGCAAAGGCACGGCTCTCAGTCCATCTTCCCCAGCTCGGAGGCAGCTGTACAGGCCATCCTGGAGTGCTTGAACAACAGCGAGTTCTCTATGGCCATCCGCTACACTCAGGAGTGCAGGTGAGATATGACACCACTAGAGGGAAGCAAAACTCTGCTAATTGTGAAGATAGATTTTTATATATTATTAATTTGTTTTTTAAGTTTAGTTTTTGTTAGCTCTTAATTTATTATTATTTTATTTATTATATTTTATTTTTAATTTAATTAGATTTTTAGTATTACTACTATTCGTTTAGACTGTTCATGTACAACTTTAAAATTGTACCATTATAACATTTTATGACATGTTAATTTTATTTATTAGTAATGGAAATCCATTTAGTAAATTATATATATATATATATATTGATTAATTTATTTTTTAATTAAGTTCATCATGTTTTAAATTATTTTAAACCGCACACCAGTGTTGAACGGCATGTTATTTTCCATTGTAAACTTGATACTGAGAAGCATGCAATTGTACTGTTATTAAAATTGAATAAACATTCTTCTACCTTTTAGACGAATTTGGCCAAATGACATTTTCGGTGGCAGCTCAGAGGATGAGATCCAGACTCTCCTCAACGTCTACTTCCGCCACCAAACTCTGGGCCAAACTGGCACTTTCGCCCTGGTGGGCTCGAACAAGGACATGTCAGAGGTCTGCACAAAAATCATGGAGCTCAACGGAGAGATCCGGGACATGATCCGCCGCGCTCAGGGGTACCAGGTGATCTCATCCAGCCTCCTAGACTCCAGCGTGTCCGGCGTGAGTCTCTGACAGGACGCCTGCAGCACTCCACACCAGCCCTGGCCTGGACCGCCCCAACACTGGATTCCTCCATAGTCACCCAACCTCTCCTGCACCAACCCTCATCCCACGACCCTCCGCTCCTGCCACCCGCTTCAGGCCAGATCCAGTGTGATGTTTGGGAGTGCTGCCACCCGTTTGAGGGTGTAACTCATAAACTTGTGCCCTTCTTAGGGAAACTTGCACGAGCATCCTTGACTGTACTGAATAGGAAAGGGCTCCTGAGAGTGAACGTGTCCTCAGGTCCACAAATGTGCAGCAATAATGGAGAAACAGAGCTGCTCTTGCGAGATTCCTTGGATTGAGCCACTCAAACGCATCTTTTAATTATTGCACTATGTTGACGTTTTCATGTCGTAAACCATGAAAAGAAAAAAATCCTGTTTGCTACTGAAACAATGCTGCATTTTTGGAAAGGAAGCACCTGAGTGATAACTTCCACTTGGTTGGTTTGTTAACGCGGGGAATGTGCAATGATGGATCATTGAAATGGATGCCTTTCTACTGTAACTGTTTAAGAATGTCTTTAAAAGCAATCAGGACTTGCTGCAAAACTGAAGAAGGAATGATACAGGATACTGTCTGTATGTCTTGGGTCATCGTCACGATAACTGTTTAAAGCTGAGAGCTTGTGTCTTTGTGAACCTGTCAATCACTGGCGCACCGCTAAATATCAGCCTCCGCACACAGAGACACGCACACGCTGACATTCAGCGATCTGTTCATACGACTGACAAGCTACTACTGCTGAAGTGCTGGTATGAGATTGTTTGGCTGCGTTTCAATCGACGTCCTGCGCTTCACTGTACACAGGCTCATGTTTAGGGTAAATTTGTATTTAAGAAATCGGTGTGTCGAACATAGTTTTCAAAATTGTTCTTTGCCAGTTGCCAAGCATGCATTATTGTATTTACTTTCGAATTGTATTTATTAAAAGTTGTATTTTATTAAAATGTTATTTGTATAAAGTGGAAAAGGGAGGCAACACATGGAGATCATAGTGTTCGTTACTAGTGCATGCCTAGAGAGATTGCACATTGTTAAGCCTCTTTGGGAATATTGTCATTGTTTCCCCCAGTGTAAATACTTAATGCTTTTGTGAAGTAAATTGTGGTTTCTTCATGTTCAGATTCTCCAGTTTGCGGTTTTGGTTATTCGGAAGTCTGCACAGTCCAAGAACTGGATGCAAGTTTAAAGACATTTAATGGCTTTCAGAGTTTACAATGGAAGTTTAACTACGGAAATGAGCAGTGGCACTTTGTTTCATTCAATTTTATCACAAGCAAAATATCGGAACATGCAACCTGCAAAAACACTAATCGTACGGTTAAAAAAAAAAAAAAAAAAAGTGAAAACTCTAAAGATAACCTCTAAACACAACCAAGATGTTCCCAGCTTCAGAAACTTCATGAATACATCAGCAAAACAGTCCACATGGCAACTTTTTTTCAACTGTTTGACATATAGAATACTTTTGCATAAAGAAAATATTTACGTTCACCGTTTTGGGATGGACCCTTTCATCCATGCATTTACTACATTTCTAGGACTGGGAACATTTCAGTTGTATTGCGGTTTATGGAGGGTCAGCAACTGCATGCACTTAATCTGCTGAACACAAGTTGTTGTTTTAACAAGCATTGACATCCAGACATGGTCATCAGTTTATTAACTGGTCAGAAAATACACTAAGATGCTTAAAAATGGCCCTTTAAAATGTGAATACGTCAGTGTTCATTTTTGGGTTAACCACCATCACGAAGCAGGAACGGTCACACCGACACTGGTATTATGCTGCAATACTTTATTGATTTTTATAAATTTATTGGAATACAAAAATACAATACATTCCACCCCACACAACCACCGATGCATACTCTAAAACATTTATACACCTTAACAATCAGACTATGTACTTGAAACTGTAGATGGTGTCACAGGAAAGGCCTTTGCCCTTGCAGCGGCCGCACAGATCCTGGCGGTGAGGACGGCGCATGTCGATGTGCCTCTGCTTCCGTTCACAGCAGCAGCGAGTCTTGCAGCAAACCTGGTGAAACGGAACATGGGTCAAACTTTACAAGCAGTTCAAATGCACATCGACTGCTCCTACCTGGCACTGAATGGACTCCACCCTATATGGATTCAGTCCCGCCTGGCACTTCCTGCAATGCTGCTTGAAGTACACCTGTGGAAGTGCCATTTAGAAAATTTACTCAAATCTCCTAATTGAACCATGGCTTGATCTCGCGGTGTGAAATCAGGCCTGCGTGTTTGACATTCAAAAGCCCTTTACCTTGGAGGTTCCCGAGATGCACCACACAAACGCACTTTCCCATCGAATATTGCACTTACTGCAATGATAAAATCCGTATTTCTGCTCCAGAAACTAAACAAGAATAAGCGGTTAGGATCATGATCTTTCATTTACACACAACGCATGGTTTCCACTCAATTTGAATCTAGTTTTAAAACAAAAGCTTAATTTGTTTAACGTTACGTCATTGAATATTCATAATACTCGAGTGGAATGACAGGAAAAAAATAAATAAATAAAAAAAGTTCACAGAATAGCTTTAACGGTTACTTCCATATTTATAAGGTCCGCTTTAAATTCGGAGATTAACGGAGTGAAAATACCGCTAAACCCGACTAGCTAGGATTTATCAGTAATTTAAATTCGGTACGTTACGGTTGTCATGGTAACAGTTAGTTACCCCACAACAAACCTGAAAGTTTGACCGTTTATTTCGCTGAATCACCGACTTCCCCTGCAGTGTTTCGCTGTGCGTCGGTTCATCCGGTTTACACTTCTCGTCGTCATCAGTCTCGCTGTCAGTCTCCTTGCTCTCATCCTCTCCATCGTCCTTACTTTCACCGGCAGTCGTGGATAAGGAAAAAATTCTGCGGTCGAAGACTGGAGAGTAGATGGCGACGGGGCGGGAGAAGCGCACGGTGTTGACAGGTGTGCTGGGCAGGGGGTCTTTCAGAGGGCTGATGGACGGCGTCCTCGGTATCGTTAAATCCCATTTATCACCGCGATAAAACAGCGTTTTGGGCCCGAGCGAGCATTGAACAGTGGCATCTATCTTTGGGTTTACCTGCACGCCGAACTCTCTAGTGTTAGCCTTGCGGAGGCGCGGCGTTAGGTTCGGGTTCACCTGAGATAATATCGCTTTTAACTGCGCGCGCTTGTAAAAGTCGAAGTAATCGGGGGCGTCTGGCGCAACATAAAAACTGTTTCCCTTTTTGTTCCAGTTCTGGGCCTTAAATTTCCCATTGCCGGGATAAAAGGGGAAATAGCCAGGGTAGCCTCCACAGTTGTAAGGTGGAATGAGAAACTCCTCCATTGTGGCGCGATCACGTGCAGGGACACTGCTGAGTATTTATTTTATTCCTGAGAACACGCCTTAATTGGCACGTCCTAATTAGCATTGATCACGTGTGAGCGTGATTGCGGATGTGCATTTTATTTTTAATAAATAAATAACAATAATAAGGTGATTAAAATAATGAAAACTCACTTTTTTTGATTTCATTAATGATTAATTTAGGCTATATCTTGATTAATTGCATGTTAATTTACAAAACCAGATTGCTGAATTCAGACTCTTAGTGGAGATTTAAATAGCAGTAATAATTTTTCTGGTGTGTTGCTAGGCATTCAGATAGTGGAGGGTAATAAAAGGTGGATTTTTAAATGCCTCTTTGCATCTGTTATACGGTTTATGAATAGCAAACAGAGAGGACTAAGCTAAAGGTTTACTAAAGGCCTTCAATTTTAGGTTCACTATACTGAGCTGTTCAATCTAGGCTGCATTATCAGTATAAAGTGATTTGTATGATGAGATTGTGTCCTGTTTTGCTCTGCTCTTTTGATTTTATAATTAAAAGAACGTATGAGAAATCTGTTATTTTCTGTAGTAATGGGATGTCTTCAAGCATTGTAATAATAATAGTAATAGTAATAATAGTTGTTTAGCAGACAATATCTCGGTCAAAGCAACTTTTACATTCTAGAAACAGCCCCACAGGATCAGCTTCAGCAATAAGTGATTCTTCAGTTATTATTAACAACCTTTGGATTATTACCACCCCCTCAACATACCGAGGAAGGCCTGAAACCTTTTAGATACAGACATATGTCACTCTCCTCCATATTTAAGCAAGTTCAGTGCTCGGTGAGTGTGTTGTTTTTGTTCCAGCTGAAAGCACACTTTGGATTTGTTTGCCCTCTTTCTTCTCTTCTGTTCTCTCTATCCATCTATATATATTCATAATTCATCTACAGTATATGGAATAAACTCATTTTGGCTATAACCTTATAGAACGTTTATGTCAGTGGAACACAATATTACCATTCACTGTGATGTGGAATATGTTGTGCAACATAAATTCACACAAAACTGACCTTTAACAGGTGACTGACAAACAAGCCTTGCAGCACTCACATGGATGGAACAAGGTAAGTGAGGCATTATAAAATAATAATATTGAGGTGTTTAAGATAATGTTTTGTTTAGAGCAGCAAATAGCTCCTATGAACTGATTGTAGAATAAAATATTTCTTACTCCTGCCAAATAATACATTATTTTATTGATTGAATTACAGTATATGCATTTTCGGTCAATGTGACTGTAATATTGATGTTTTGCCTGATTCATACAGACCAATAGCTCAGATAATGTGAACATGGCCCCTTTCGGAAGCCTAAATGGCCAGTCTAAAACTAATAAAACAATCCCAGGGAACATATTATTGGCATTAACATATTACAGTGGCAGTTTTTCCTTCTGGTTTCATTCAGGACATGCAGGTGCACAGTATCATTAGCCATCCAGATGGAGAGAGTTTCCATAAATGCAGTCTGATATGTGACACACATATTTTAATGAAATGCATGTTTCTAGTACATATTACTTTCATTTATACTGTAAAATATTCATTTTATTACGAAAAATACATTTACGCAGCAGGCAGTTTAATCTGTGCAAAGGCACGGTAAACAAAATTGACTGTATGAAGCGTTTTTTAAAATACTATTTTTTTTTGCAATGGATTTTATAAGCCTGGACTGTTAATGTATTTGATGTACTGTAGATGTATTTCATTCATAAATTAAAAGTCATTTGGTAACCAATTTGGATTACTGGATAACTAGATGATCAGTATTCCTGTAATATGTGCTTCATTCATAGGTTTCAGTATTAAAACATATACAGTTTAGAGTCACTGGCGATATCATAAATTGTTTGTTTTTGTGTTGTTGTAATCCTGTATAATTATATTATACCCTATCATACACTGGCAGGAGGAGGAAATGTGTTATTATGAAGGCTGGAATTGCACAGCGCTTGGATACCTATTTACTCGTCAAGTGCCTGGGTAATAATTGATAGATTTCCTGAGAGGACAAAAAAGGGCCCAGATGGGGCCAGGTGGGTTATGCCACAGTTGCAAACAGCTCTGAGTGAGGTAAGAGACACAACTCTCTTGTTTAACATTTGGAAAGCTGTCCAGTGGTCTGGCACCATGAAAGTGACATGGATTGTTTTGGCGTTCGTATTGCTCCTTCATCTACAGTGGACAGCAGCTGCTCCAGGTGCAGGGCTGCACACATGGGATAGATTTAGCAAACTTCCATATCCTGGTGACAAAGCCTTCCTCTATGACACTTTCCCTGACGAGTTCATGTGGGCTGTCGGCACCGCTGCCTATTCAGTTGAAGGAGCCTGGGAGAAAGACGGGAAGGGTAAGTCTATCTGGGACACTTTCACTCGCGGTGGGACCCGGGTGTCCAGAGGCGACGTGGGCAGTGACAGTTATCACAACATCCCGGGAGATCTCCGAGCCCTGCAGCAACTCGGAGTCAGTCACTACCGTTTTTCTCTGTCCTGGCCACGCATCTTCTCCAACGGCACCAAAGAAAGCCTCAACGAAAAAGGTGTGGAGTATTACAAAAGTCTAATTCGGGGATTGAAGGAAATTAAAGTGCAACCTGTTGTGACTTTATATCATTGGGACCTGCCAGACAGTTTGCAGACCTTATTTGGAGGCTGGAGCAATTCGCTTCTGGTGGAACTGTTCAGAGAATATGCAGATTTTTGTTTTAAAACATTTGGATCGGATGTAAAAATTTGGATTACCATTGATAATCCTTTTGTTGTTGCCTGGCATGGATATGGAACTGGGGTTGTGGCACCTGGTATTAAAAATGACTCCGATTTGCCTTTCAGAGTTGGACATAATCTTCTAAAGGTAGTAATTTCTATACATATGAGTGTGTATTATTTTATACAATGTATAACTGTTAAAACTAATGTTAAAGTTATTAAAACATTAAACAAGTAACACGACACATAATGTTATAAATGAATACATTTACAAGTATTTCATATATTTATACATACATTTTTTATTATTATTTATGGTCAATCAAAAATAATGTTTTAAAAAAACCCAAATAAATTAAAACAGCTTGTTCAAGGCAAGTTTCTTTTAAGCATTTTTATTTGTTGTTTAATTATGTTTGTTCCATTTATGTAATTCAAAGAGCAGTATACAGTACATGTTTTCAAAAGATAAAGTATTTTTTCTGTCCTGTGTTGTCTCCCAGGCTCATGCAGCAGCCTGGCACTTGTATGACGACCGGTACCGTTCCAGTCAGGGTGGGCGAGTGTCCATGGCTCTGGCCTCCCACTGGATCAAACCTAGCAGAACCAGGCAGGAGAACAGAAAAGCTTGCCAGTGTTCTCTGGACTTTGTGCTCGGCTGGTTCGCCCGACCATTGTTTGTGGATGGAGACTATCCACCCTGCATGAAACACAATTTGACCCACAGACTGCCTTCCTTCACAGAGGCTGAGAGCTTGTATGTTAATGGAACGGCAGACTTCTTTGCCCTGTCTCACGGACCTGCTCTAAGTTTTCAGCTGATCAATGACAGTCTGCGCTTTGGCCAGACAGAAGACCTTGGTCTGAGGATGCTGCTGTACTGGGTCCGTGCCGAGTACAGCAATCCTCCCATCTTTATAGTGGAGAGCGGCTGGTATGGAAGTGGCAACACGAAAACAAAGGATGCCAAGCATATGTACTACCTGAAGCGCTTTATTATGGAGACTCTAAAAGGTACATGGATGAATTGAGGGTGTTTAATAAGGATAGAATTAATAATAACATATCAAGTACTAACCAGTATATGACCATTTTGAGCTGATCTCATTTTTAATGGTTTTACAATGTAGGCTGTTTAGACTTATTTAGCTTGAACAATTCACATTTCATCATTAGCAATTGATTGTAAACAATAATTTTCTTCTATCTACAGCAATCTGCTTTGACAGAGTAAACGTTATTGGTTACACAGCCTGGTCTTTGCTGGACGGTTATGAGTGGTATCGTGAATATGGAATACGACGAGGGCTATTCTATGTGGATTTCAACACTCCTGATCTGAAGAGAGAGCCAAAGACATCTGCCACTTTCTATAGCAAACTCATAGAAAAGAATGGCTTCCCTCAGCTGCCTGAGAACCGGCCTGCACAGGGCGTCTTTCCCTGTGACTTTGCCTGGGGAGTTGCAGCCAACTCAATACAGGTAACATTTTAAAGTGCACCTATTATGCGAAATCCACTTTTACATGGTGTTTGGACATAAATGGGAGTTGGCGGTATGTGAACACAAACACTGTACAGTTAAAATTCATCAACTTCTTATTTTATAATTCTAATGTTAGAAAACTGAATCAGTGTCACTAGGCATCCCATCTTGCTTCTCTAAGCAGTATGATGTCACATTGCCCATGTACGGTATATTCAGTCGTATGACAGCACTATGTGTGTTTATTGAATATTGATGATTAATAACTGATAGTAAACCTTGTATTACATCTCACTGCACACATTTCTTCAAGATAAAAGGAAATTGCTTTAGTTTAGACTTCAAGCAAGCAAACCAAACTTGATTGTTCTTGTTGGTCCCACTCAAAGATCAATTTGGTAGAGCTTAGATTCTGTGTAGATCTTATGAAGTGTTTAACTTTAGTCTTTGATCTTTGTTTGAACTTTAAACACTGATAAACATCATTTGCATATCTAAAAATGTATTTTTAATTAATTTATTTATAATTCTGCCTTTTGATTCTATTTTTAGGTGGATACTGTACCTACCCAGTTTGCCGACCCTAGTGTTTACATCTGGAACGTTTCTGGTAACGGAGAGCTGAAAAAGGTCTCGGGTGTGCTGGTGCCTCCTATGCACAGGAAACACCACTGCGCAGATTATGGCAGCATCCTCCAGCAGGTGTCTGACGTGCACCGTATGCAAGTCTCACACTTCCACTTCTCCCTCAATTGGTCCTCCATCACCCCAACAGGCCGCGTGTCAGACGCTAACGAAACACTTCTAAAATACTATCACTGTTTTGTCAGTGAGCTACAAAAGGTTAACGTAACCCCTGTTGTAACCCTTTGGCACCACACCGGGAAACTGTCCAGCCTGCCAGCACCCTTGGAGTCTGACGGGGGCTGGCAGAGCGAGGAGACAGTACAGGCCTTTGCAGACTACACCAGGTTGTGTTTCCAACGACTAGGAGCTCATGTGAAGCTGTGGATCACGCTGAATGAACCTAACGATGAGGATCTTGAATACACTGTAGGCCACCAGCTGCTCCGTGCTCACGCATTAGCTTGGCACATATACGACACAGAATTTCGCAGAGCCCAAGGTGGTAAGGCATCACTGGTTCTCCATATGGACTGGGTCGAACCTGCATTTTCTTTCAGTAGAGAAGACATAGAGCCTGCAAACCGAGTCCTGGACTTTCGAGTTGGCTGGTTTGCAGAGCCCATCTTTGGAAGTGGCGATTACCCGGCGGTGATGCGTAGCTGGCTCCAACAGCGAAACAATATCGATCTCTTCAACTACCATTTACCTGCATTTAGCGATGAAGATCGGCTGTTGGTTAAAGGAACCTACGATTTCTTCGCCATCAGCCATTTTACTACCTCAATGGTGTATGATGGAGTGGAGGACAAATATACTTTCAAGGACAAGTTGCAGGTACAGCTGATTTCTGATGTGACCTGGATCATGTCTCCAAGACGCAACTCTCCTGTGGTCCCTTGGGGTCTTCGCAAGGCACTGAACTGGGTTAATTCTCGATACAAAGGGGTTCCTATTTACGTGATGGCCAGTGGTGTTCAAGAGGACACTGCTAGGTTTAAGGATAGCCTGCGTGTCTACTACTTTTACAACTACATCAATGAGGCCTTCAAAGGTAAGAAACCATATACAGTAATATCATGTATTGGCTACAAATAAGCTGTGAAATGCTTATAACAGTATTGCAGACTGCTATAATAAAATGCATTTAAATATTAGTCGTAGGCCTTCGGAATTTGTGCATCAAATATGACACTATAGGTTTTAACAGGTTATCCTAATATGGATTTTTTGTTTTTATTAGTTCTATTACAAACCTTTTATGGTAAATTTTAATAAAAATAAAATATGAGGAAATGTCAGTTATTCATATTATTTGAAATATTTGGTTAAAAACAAATTAAACTAAATGTTATCAAATTTGGGTCAGGGTGTCCTAGATGCTGAACATCTTTTTTTTAACAACCCACTTGGATAAGTTCTGATGAATTAAAGCAATGGGATTTCTATTTAGAGGCACAAAGCTCACGTTGTACACACACATCCACACACAGCAGCTTAATTATTAAGCAGAAAACTGTGGAAACAGTTTGCTGATCTTAGGAAAAGTAGCAAGCCGCTGTTTATCTGAGCTTTGGAAAAAAATATTTGTTTACTATTCCCCAAACACTCGCAAGGCCTTATTTACTTTGACATCTGAATTCGCTTTATAGTTACGTCATGAGTTCACGGGTTCCCTTCAGCTGTTTTCTAACTTCTGGTTTGTTTTTGTAGCATACACACTGGATGGAGTCAATCTGAAGGGATATTTTGCGTATGCGTTCAGTGACCAGCGGGACCCAGGCTTCGGCATGTATGGTCACGTGCAGGAGGAGGTCATTTCAAAATCTTCACTGTCTCATTACAAAAACATTATCCGCCATAATGGCTTCCCTGCCCCAGGCACAACCCAACAACATTGCCCCCGTGTTCCAGTACACGGTTCTAGACGTTTTGTACTCACCAAGCAGCCTGTTGTTGGCTTTCTCTCTCTGGTGAGCTCTTGCATGCTGATCACAGTGTGCCTTGTTATCTACTATGCAGTCAAAAGGCACAAAATAGCCACCAAAAAATGAAAGAAGTTGGTTCCAGTGGACTCCAACACTTTTAATTTATTTGTTTTAATGGTTAGTTTGACAACCTACAAACTATTCTTTGAACTCTTTCTTAAATTGTAGTACTTCTGGAATTTCTTAATGGGTACTACACAAACCAGGAAGATTATTTAACTGCAGCTTTACCATATAAAAACACTATTTATTTGTAAAAAGTATATCACATTATTTGGTTACGTTTGTTCAACAACTTGGTTTTTGCACATAAAATAAAATGATGGGGGAGAAGCAATTTACTCTGTTCTGAGATTATGAAGGCAAGTGATAAAATCATAGCCATATACTTTATTGTATTAAATAAACATTTAATGTTGTACTTAATGTCATAGTGAAGTTACTTTGATATCTTTCATTTTCTATTGCCTTGAATTTATATTCACTCTTAGTTTTCTGTAACCTACCTTGCCCTTTGTATTTATATATTCATATTTACAATTTCCATTTTATTCTTGCTTTATGTTGTGAAGGTTTAGCTCATTTCTTCTGTGCCTACATGAAGCTCTGTACCTCGTTGATTAGATATCTTAATAACAATAGCAGGCCAAGAACATTTTTTTTTTTTTTACGCTTTTATTATATATAAAAAAGAAAAGTGAAATATCTAATTATTTTGATAACAATAGCTTAGAACATAAAGTTGTCAAGTCCATCTTCCATAAATTTCTTGTAGATGGCCATGAATTTAGCTACAAAGGCCTCCAGGTGGTAGACTGCTTTGTTGCCAAGCTGCAGTCTGTGCTCGTAGTATGCCGCCATCTGAGCCACATCAGCCTTCAAATGTCCATCACAGTTACTTAGCAACTCTGTCACCAGGCCCTGAAATACCAAGCAAAGAAAAAGTGTTCATGCAGTGATTGTTCACCAATTTTATTTAACCCTGCAATTGAGCCATTTCACAGTGCACATTGATTAATGCTGCAAATACTTAGCTATACCTTCATGATGACATCTGCTGGGATGCAGTGAGTCAGAAGTTCATACAATCGTGCCCGAACCTCCAAAAGTCTGTAAACGTATAAACAACACTTTAGTTTACATGTACACTTAAACATACCAGGTTATTGAAACCAAATAGATTAAAATCTATAAAGGACAGCAGAGGATAACATTTTGTGCTTGTATTGATGTACATTCTGACCTTTGAGGGCTCTGCTGGCTGACTATAGCATTAGCAGTCTCTCTGAGGTAAACCTCCCAGTCTGTCTCAGGGATGTCCTGGTCTGGAGAGAATGGATACCTGCAGGGAAGTCGATTTGAGAACAGATTACCTAAACTGTGCGACATACACTTCAGGTGAGTCAAGTTCATTCAGAGGCTTCATTTGTGATTGAACCTCCAATCATTTATTTCATCTTTCTTCTTGCTGACTTACTGTTGAACTCTGCAGGCCTCACACATCAGCAGGGCTTTACGGAGGTTACGGCCAGATTTTTCAGCAATCCGTTTAGCCAGTTCAGGAGGAAGCAGCAGACCCTCCTTCCTGCACACGCCTGACAAAACACTGCACACCTGAGAGGATCACGGTCACATGTCAAGCAAAACACTTTTGAATTTAAAACACATCATTTAAATGCATTTTTTATTAAATTGACCTATTTAAGAAAGAATACATACGCTCACCAAGACCAATAAATGTAATGCTGTGAATTGTTATTGAACACACGAAAATCTATTTTCATATATTTTAAAATGTAATTTATTCCTGTGATCATTGCACAGGATCTGCTCATTGCAGGTTTCAGTGTCACATGATCCTTCATAAATCATTCTAATATGTTGATTTGCATACGTTTTTCATGTTTTCATATTTTCAATTCCAATAACAGATGCCACAATTATGTAATTGTTCAAGTGGCAATTAATCATTCAAATTCCACTTATATTATTCTACGTGCTAAAGATGTTGTTTTCTTTCTACATGTTATCATAAGCGTTTTTCTATTGTTTTAATTTTAGTATAACATTATAATACCATTCATTCATGTTAAAAACTGTTTTACACAGTAGTTTATATATTTATTTTTGCGGAAATGTTTTTTAGAATTCTTTAATAAATAGACATGTGGAAATCATTGCATTTTATTGTAATTATACATTTAAAACACTTTTTAAAATGCATCCTTGCTAAGTAAAAGTAAATATTTCTTAAAAGAAAAAAGAAAACTTCACCTCTTCCACACTTGGCAGGGGGACCCTCACAGCCAGACACCTGCTCCTGATGGGGGCGATCACTTTTGAGGTGGAGTTGCAGCATAGAATCAATCGACAAGTGGACATGTACTTTTCCATCGTACGACGCAAGGCATGCTGGGCATCTTTAGTGAGACGGTCCACCTCCGTCAGCAGCACGACTGTGAAATAGTTTTTTATTATTTATTATAGCCAGTTCTGCTATATTACTGATCATTAATATGAAACTATCAAATCCAGAGACAGCTCTTAGCTATATAGTGTTCAGATTAATGATCTAACCCAATGAAAGAAAAAAGCCGAACCTTTGAACTCCCTTTGAGCACTGGACTGAATCTGCTGAGACTGGGCAACAGTTTTGATCAGCTCCTGAATGACCACACGGTCACTGTTGCCAGCATCACTGAGGAAAACAAATCGTTCATGAGCTTCTGCTAGTAAATTCTCCCAACACACACACACACACACAGCCGAGTCAATCTTTGCATTACCTTGGATTCACCTCTAGATGGTAGTTGCTGGCAATTGTATTGATTTCAAGCTTCTTTTTAGATGGAGTCTACCATAGACAAACACTAAGAGTTAATACTGTAGTATTAGTCTGTATAATTGGAAAACAGTTTATAGCTGGGGGGTTTAATACCGTGATGGACTGGTGTTCAATCCTGAGTTTCTCGACCCCGGGACCGTACAGCTCTCGGAGCAAACACATGATCCGGGTTTTCTTACCAGCACCAGACGGTCCATAAACCAACAAGTGAGGAAAATCACCACATTGGACCTGTAAAATTAATCAGTGAGATTAATATATATTTATATTATTCAGTAACGTAATGTTAACTAATATAAGACAGTACGGCTACAATGTAAAGCACGTGTAATTAACGTTATATCACTGCAAAGTATACTGTATGTTGACTTGACTCTGACCAACAACATCAATTCGCTTTCTAGATAACGTTAGTTTCTGCTTCTTACCAGATTTTTGAGCTGGTTTGCTTGCTCCTTGTGGTAGTCGAGTTTAGCCAAGGACGAGGGCCGGTATTTATCAACCCATAAACTCATTTTCTTCCCGGATTGATAAGAATATCGCGCCTCTTTAAAAGAAATGTAATATTGTTATTGTGAGCAGCCTGCTCCCGCGAAACGTAAACCCGCGCAGTGCGCTGTCACAACGATAGCTACAGAGAACGAAGAGGGACAAGTGCTTTCGCGTTTCGTAAAACTTGACACTGCTGCGCTCCTCACAGCACGTTACAGTGGAATGATTGTTATTAAATTATGCTCATAGACAAATGATACGAGCACTACGATAAATAAACAGACCTTAGACAGGTTGAATTAACATTCAAATTTATATCAACAGTCAACAATTAACAACTCGTTATGATCTAAGACCAGTATACCAGCAGTGTAGATTTGTACTGTTTTTTTCTGTACATATAATACATTTTGTAAAATTATAGCATACAAATAGGCCTACACAGGCAACTGTACAGGGAAAACATGATTAACCTTGATTAATATGCTTTTGTTTGTTTCAGCTTTAACTTTATTTCGTTTAGTATTAAGAGCTGAGCGGGAAAGATGACTATGAGAAATAGAGATTTGTCAAGTGTTTGCTCATAAATTATACCTGCATTCTCATCTGAGAAATGCCTTTCACATCACAGAATATTCTTGTAGTTTCTGTCAAATATTTATAATGTTTATATTATTGATTGGCTCCATACAGCTCGCGAGCGTCACGTTGTTCGGTGACGTCAGGGAAAGTGTCGAAAAACTCAAGGCGAAGTCGAAGCACGTCTGTATGAATATTTAATAAGGTAGGTACTGTGCATTGCTTGTCTATTGCTTAACGCGCTCTGTTATTGGTCCGAATTAATATTTAATACGATAACCACTGCAGCAGTGTATGAAAGGTGAACAAAAGCGGTGGAAAAAAGTACGCTTCTCGCGTGCACTTTGGAATTCAACTAGGTTTTTATGCTACAAAAAATGGTCAACTCTGTTTTAAAATGACAAATATGAATGTTTTACACAGAGAGTTTAGCTTGGCATGGCCAGCCAAAAAAAAATAAAAATAAAAAATAGCCTATAGTGTGAGAGGTCTCACTGAACAAAATGTGTTTTATTTATTTATAGTATATGGGTATAGTTATAAAGTATGGCATGCCATCTCAATGACAGCAGAATAAATGTAAGGCCTTCCATGACTTGTTTCTGTTACACCCTAATTCATAGTTTTAGTGTTCATTTGATGTAAAATAGTACGCTATGTGTAGAATATATGCTGTATTTCCAGCTGTTGATAAGCTAAAGCTAATTCTATCCAAGTATTCTACATTGCCAACATGTCATCTTTCTCTTACTTAACTCATAGCCGTTGCTATACTATATTTACTTATATTGTGATAAAAAAAAGTCAAGAATAAAAAAGACCATTACAGAGGAAGCACTTCATTGCCTAACTGGATTGCTAAAAATATCATAAAGCAGATACACAGGTTTCTGTTAGAATTTTAAACATTTCACTTTTAAATAAAAATAGGTCTGAATGATGCAGATAACATAAAAGCATACCACTAGATGGCAGTAACACCTATCGATACAGTAGACGCTTGCAAAAGGTTTTTTCCTTTACTGAGGTCCAATACCTATACAAATCTTTACACACACTACTGCTGAAATATATATTTTTAAAGGAATTCATTCTTTTATTTAACAAGGATGTTTTAAATTGATCAAAAATGACATTTAAAAATGTTACGGAAGATTTCTATTTCAAATAAATAATCATGGTAAGCTTAAGAGACTTCTTTCAAGGACATGTGAATCTGATCAACCTCAAACCTTAGAACAGGCGAGCATGAATGGATTGTTTGTGTTGGACAGGTAGGGCAGTTCAGGAGATTGTAAGGCATTAAAGTCTTCATCGGTTTGGTTAATGTGACCAGATGCCAGACAGTCCTGATATTGACTTTTCCTAGCATTAATTACAACATACCGTTATGAAGCCTGAGAACGCACATCATGCTTTTTGCATCTCTGTCAGTCTGTATCCAGTCTCTGAGGCTCAGAGACACTCTGAAACCCCAAAAGAGTTTATTTATATCTCTGGGTTGTGAGTTTGTGGCATGGAGATGAACTTGCAGTGAGGCTACATTATGCTACTTAAATGAAGGCATGACTAGAGTTAGTAGTAGTTTTTGTCTATTAGGGTTGAAAATAATTATATATTTTTTCACATTTTGTAAATATAACCTACACTGATGTGCTTTTTTCCCTTTCCTTGTTGATTAATAATATATTGCCTAATAAATGGCTTATAAAATGCTGCTTAAGCGCTCTCAGCAGTGCTAAGGTGTTTTTTTAAAAGTGGGTCAGTCTGTCATTTGTCCTTTCTTGTTCTGATTTTACTTTCTTTAACCTTGCAATCATGGACAGGGCCAGTTTTTCTCTGTGGTAATGTGAAGCAGGGT